>JBBHKE010001611.1:176047-203902 GCA_037447655.1 Zygnema cylindricum
TTTTTTTTTTTTTCTCTCTCTCTCTCTCTCCCCCTTTCCATCTTTTTCCTTCTGAATGTTGCTCCTCTTTTTTTTTTTTTTTTTTTCGCCTTTTCTAGCATTCGGACCAAGTTCCCATTTTTGGTTCCTCGTAAATCTGTCGAGATTCCTTCCCTGGGTGCCACTGTGGTGCGTCGCGTCACGCAGCTCGACTATCGCATTATCGAGGAGTCTCTCTCTTCTCCCTTCAACGTTTTCGGTTTAGAAATCACTCCTTTGCCAGCAAGTCAAGAACCTCTTGTTTCCTTTGTATCGTAATTTTTACTTTTGTTCTCGAGTCAAATGATGAGGGAAACCTGAAGGATGGGTAAGTCGAGAGGGAGGGTGAGGGAGTGAGAGGGAGGGAAAGGGAGGGAGAGGGAGGGAGAGGGAGTGAGAGGGAGGGAGAGAGAGGGAGAGGAAGAAAGTGAGTGGGAGGGAGAGAGGGAGAGAGATAGAGAGAGGGACAGGAGAGGGAAAGGGAGAGAGGGAGTGGGAGATGGAGATGGAGAGGGAGAGGGTGGAGAGGGAGAGGAAGAGAGTGAGGGAGAGGGAGGGGGGTAGAGGAGGAGAGAGAAGACAAAAGAGGGGAGAGAATGGGAAAGCATGGGAAAGAGGAAGGAAAAAGAGAAGAGACCGCAAAGAGGGAACCCCTGTTTCAACATTTCATGTAAATAGTTCCCAAATAAGTAAAAAAAAATACATGTCTTCGTCTATTTGTATTTTTTTTTCATGTGAGAAAATTTTCCATGGGATGTTTTGTTTGTATTGAAGCTTATCGATGTTCTTAACAATAATATAATGCTGATCGGATTTTCAGGTGAAACATGGTGAGGATTACACGTGTTTAGGGTTTCTTTTTGGAAAAAAAGAGAGAGTGGCCTACATTTCCGACGTCTCTCGCATTCCTCCTGAAACTGAGAGGGGTGGGATAGAGCTTTACCCTGTAGGATTTTTGCCCAGAAACCTTACAAATGTCCCATTTTTTCCTATGTTAAAACTTTTCTAAATCTTTGTTAAAACTTTGTTACATTTTCCTTTTTGAAATTTCACGCACTCTTACCAAGTTTAGCCTGTGCAGGAGATTTGATGCAATGTTTGTTTTGGAACCATTTTGTTGTTTGATTTCTCTGCTTTTTTTTGTGCAATGATTTGATGCGGATATTTATTGTTATTCGTACTTTTCATATGTTATTTATTTTATTTTTTCTGTTTCCTGTTTCTTTGTGGTAGTTTTAAAGCCTAAGCCCAAAGGAAACGCTTCATCTCCCCTGGATTTGCTAATTCTGGATTCTCTATACAAGGTGAAACTTAACTGTTTTTGTTTCTACTTTTGGTATCTCATGTAACTTTTTTCATGTTATTTTTTCTATGGGAAAAATCTATGCTTTTCGAATCAAATAAAAATATATGCGACAAACAAATATTGTAAAGATTCAGTTCTTAGCTTACAGTAGTGCTCATAGTAATGAGCTTTGAATAATTATTCGAATAGTAACAGTTGTATGAATTAGTAACAGTTGGATTCATACCTCCATCCAAACCGACAAAAAGTTATTGCAATCTTAAATTTAAATTTTGTCTTTTTGTTCTCCGTACCGTTGCCTACCGATACCAACAATTTTTACTGTTTGTTTTTGAAGTTTACATTTCTTGTACCCTGGCATACGTCCGTGTAGGAGATACATAGGAAATAATGTATATAGGGTATAATAAGGCGGAATTATCAACAAACTTAAGGCAAAAATAGGTCCAGCCTAAATTTGTACTATTGGATGCATATCGCACGGTGTAAATGGAGGTGTACTATACCTGCTTACAATTTTAAAATGTTTACGTAAAATAAAATGTGGACCCATTTAATATTCTGTTCAACTGATGCTATATAATGCGTTGAATTGTTCAATTCTCAAGTAAGGCTGATGTTGGCTGGTTCAATTTTCAAGCCAAAAAAAATAAAAAATAAATGGTTGAACCGTGAGGAACGGTTCTTTATAAGCGTTTTACGGTATCGGCCAAAATGTGGCTATCTAGAATGGCGTTTTTATTTTAAAACACAAACAAATTTTTGCATGATGGTGTGGTCTACACGATTTATCAGCCATTTTCATAAATTTTGAAGTTAGGAAAATATTAAAGGACCAAACCATGAATTAGTAGGGAAAGTACCTTATCTGGGAGATACCAATGTTAGTGTGAATTATTATTGATGACAAAATTTATAGAACTTGTGAGCTACACTACTCACAAGTGAATGTTAGTGTGATTTTTCTAGTTGGGCAGTCGTCCTGTTAAGTCTGATTCTATTTTACTCTTTCTTTTTTTCCATTCTTAAAGACCTCAAAATGTCTTCCCTTTCCTTTTTTGTATTTTCTTCTCATTTACTTTTTGCAGGTGTCAACTCACAATACCCATGTTTCCTTTCCAGAAGTACGTCTTCCTAAATTATATCTCTCTTTCCTTTTTTCTTACGAATCATTTCCTTTTTCTCCTTTACTCTGTTTCATAAAATTCCATAAAATGTCCATGGTGGCTCGATAATGGTTCAGTTAATAGCAACTGAATCTATGTACATGGAAACAGAGTCTTGAGATTATCCGTAATCTTCGACCAAAAAGGGCCCTTCTGATTGGTATGACTCACGAATTCGACCACGAGAGGGACAACGCAGAACTCCTGGTTTGGAGCAAAAGGTAAAACGAAATAAACTTTTTCAGTTAAAAAAGTAAAATGAAAAAAAAAAAAAAATCAATCAAAAAAGTATAATGAAACTTACATTTTCATTTATCTCACGTATTGGTTTCAAATGTTTTTTTCTTTTGTGACTTGTTTTTATACGCTAAATTTGAAATTCTCTAGAAAGTTCGGTATCTAATTTCGTACATTTCGTAAATTTTGGTTGTAAAATTAGATTTAACTTTTGGAGTCATTTCTCGTGAATGTTGGGAAATTTTCCTGTTCCTTTTTCGTAGGGGGGGGGGGGAGGTGGGAGGGGAGGGGAAATGGGAAGATCAAAATGTTAAAAAATCCATCATGTATTGTTATTAGTGTGAATATATTTCATTTGCTGTTTTTCACTACTTATAACAACTTTTCTCCGTGTACACATGTCCGATTATCGTTTGGAGACCACCGATGGGAAGATAAAGATATTGTTTTTCCATTGCAACTGTCCAATTAATAATCTGACAAGCGTATAAAGAGAAAGGATGATGAGAAAAAAATGAAAAGAAAAAAAAATGGTGAGTTAAAGTGGCGAAAAAGCATCGCTACTAACGACAGTATGTCACGGGTTTACGATGTATAGTTTTATGGCGTTTCTTTTGGACTGACGGCCTTATCTAAGTAGTCAGTTTGAGATTTTCTCTATTTTCCGTATCTTTTAGAATACGTGGAAGACTCTACAGTTGTAAAAAAAATCCAAGGCCTGTACTGAATATTTTTAGCTGTCTTTTTTTTTTTTTAACCCTACAAAAATTATTGAAATTTTCTCTGCGATATGGGTCACCACTAATAAACATTGTAGGCTTCAATTTTTTGTACACAGTTTTTTAAGAAACTTGTGGTATATTAATTATAGAGTTAAATTAAAATAATTTAAATGTAAATTTGTTGAATTTCAGGGAAGGAATACCCGTGGAACTTTCATATGACGGCCTTTCTATTTCTGTTGAACTATAAAACCGTTTTTTACCGTTTTTTACCGTTTTTTCTTAATCGAGAGGGGAACTTCAATTCATGAAATGTGTTAGTTAAGTTTTATTCAAAGATTTTAAAGGACAAGCAGTTAAATAAATAGTTTGTTAAAATAATTTGTGGAAAGGTATTGTTTTTTTTTTTCATTTTGAAACACAAGAAGGAAATTGAATACTGTGGACAATTCCGGTTATGATTTATTATCTTTGTAGCTTTAGAGTAGTGTTTGAGAGAGGAAGGGGGTGAAGGGAGGGAAAGATATGACATTTTGCCACATTATGGTGAATAAATGGGATCATTCTAGTTCTATTGAAATTAGGGTTTTTCTAGGGTTTATTTGCCTCATCTTTGGAGTTTTGCTTCTCTTATTATGTATGAAAGAATGGTCGGGAAATTATTTAAGTTGATACCAATAATAATGTTTCATGTTAAAATACTAATTGATGACGCCTTGGCTCCTCAAACTTTTGGAAGATATGCGGTGTCTATGTTCTTTGCCTTTCTTTTTTTTCCACGTAAATATGGAACATATAAGAATAAGAAAATGCACCTAAATTTTTTAGTTGCTGAAGGTGATTACTCACACCTAAGAGAAGCACACAATAGAGCATTCCTCACTATCCTGACAAATTACAGCCCACAACCGTGAATGTCAATGGAGTGGACCGGTTCTCTCTGTGACGGATACCAAAAAAAGGATGGAGGAGGAAGAAGGATGAGGAAGATGGAAGGAGGATGAAAGAAGAGGAAGGATGAAGAAGGAAGAAGGGAGAAGAAGAAGGAAGAAGAAGAAGGAAGAAGCAAGAAGAAGGTTGAAGACGACGAAGGAAGAAGGAAGAAGAAGGATGAAGGATGATGTGCGTTATTCGCCATCGTAATTTGTAAGAAGGTGGTCCCCACATGAGCTCGATAGAAGATGCGCAAAAAAACTAGATAGGTAGTGGTTGAAAGTTGCGAGGAGCCTCGATGGTGGGTTCCCATGGTCATTTCGATTCGGATTTTCACCAACTACGGGTAGTCGAGGAAGTCGTCGAAAGACACACACAATCACCCAAAAAATCTCCATCACAGACCACAAATTTTCATTTTGAAACGACCGATAAGATTTCGGAGCATGTAATCTCGTTCCATAGAAGTCGCCGCGTCTCAAGTCACCTCTAAAATATTCAATGCCGGAGAAATATGAGTCCCGATTGATTCTGATAGTACGGCATCGCTAGAAACTAAGTCAACCTGAGTGTCTAAAAGACCTTGCTATTAGGGACGTGGTTGGAGAATAAAGAAAAAACCCATCACAGAGCAAAGCGCTTTTTTACTGCTCAAAAAATGTTTAACTCTAAACAACAATGGGCGGTGTACTACATTGTTGCACTTAAGAGGTTCGAGTACACCAAATATTGTCATGGAAAGTACCATCATGCCAATCAGGACAAAAGGATATTTTCTACCCAATGCTTAAAGAGCTTCTGATTGTGAGATTATCATGGGCTCATCATTTTCATCCAAAATCCGGAAATTGAGGGACAATACTTTACACAAAAATTAAACAATTCCTATATGAGGAGGCATGAGATGGGGAGAGAATCGTTGGAGGAGCAGAGGGAGAATCGTACGTTAGTGTTGGGTTGTTGTTGGATTATAATATAGATGTATCGGGTTCGACAATAGGATACCGATTCGCCGATAGTTTTTTTTAAGGATTACGAGGGAGAAGGGAGGCAGGAAGAGAGAGAGGAGAGAGGGAAGTAGGAACTCCCTCTCGCCCCCTCTCCCTCCTTTCTCCCTCTCTCTCTCGACCACCTTCGCCCCCCTTTCTCCCTAAATCTAAACCTAAAACTAGGGGAGGAAGAGAGGGAAGGAGGGATGACCATTCCGACGTAATGAGCCACGTGGCGTACGCTTGTCGAAACAGGGGATGTTCAAACAGTTCAAAATTATTTGCCGTTATTGCTCCCTTAAAATGTCATCGTACCTTTTCTATAGTTTGAGCTTTCGTACAACTCATTTTTGCTGTTCTAATACTGTACGACTGTACGTATTTGTAGTTCTGCGTCCCAATCTATGTTTAAAAGTACAGGTACTGTACTTTACTGTACTGTATAATAGCAGTACACCGCGAATCGCTATTAGCGTTAATCACGCTAATTCGGCGCCCCTAAATTTTTACCCAAATTCTTAAATAGAGTGATTAAAAAACCCTAAAAAACAAATTAGAGTGACTGGTTTCCTTGAAAATCCTTGAAATCCCAATTAGCGTGAATCACACTACACCGCGAATCGTAATTAGAGTAATGAAAAAATTAGAGTACAAAAACTAAAAAAAACAATTAGAGTAATGAACGCTAATTTGTGTGATAGAGCTTTTTCAACTATGAAGTTTACTCTAATTTATTTAAGTACTCTAATATGGCACGCTAATATCCTTTACTGTAAATAAGGTATTCGTATTCGTACAGAATTTGGCAAAACGTACAGTTTATCGTCACTATGACGTTTGCACTACGCGGTTTGTTAAAACGCAGTTACATGATAACGGCCTGTATTAAATCATTATTTGTACTTTTTTACTTAATAAAGTACAATTTTGCACAGTCGGAGGTCGTCCTACTCCACACTATTTAAAACGAACCTATATTAGAATTAAAAACGCTAATTAAACTTTACCTTAAATATAATAATGAAAAAATTAGAATCATTTACTCTATTTCATGTGATAGAGTTGAAATTTCGAGCGACCGAATTAGAGTAATTTACTCTAATTACGATTCGCGGTGTACAGTACAGTACACCGCGAATCGTTATTAGTGTCAAAGTCACTAATTTGGGTTCTAAAAATTTTAATTTTTTTCCGCAATTAGTATACATGATTTTCGAAATTAAATTAGCAACGCTTTTTAAGGACGTGGACCATAATCTGCCACGTCTCTCGCACTAAATTAGAATCAATAACACTAATTTTGTTTTTACGCTATTTAAACTTTGACACTAATAACGATGCACGGTGTAGTTGCTTTTTAACACTAAATATTTGATAACGCTAATAGCGATTCGCGGTGTAATATCGAATAATCTAAAGCTGGCCATATTGCGTTCAAGAGATGTGTAAATATCGTTTCTGCATTCACCACAGAGGTCGCAAACGGTCAACCGAAACCGTGAGCGACCGTTAACCGACCACCCGCGCCGGATCCGGAACGGATTCGGTTGCCAAATTTTGGGGGCGGTTGCGGTCGGTTGATTCACCAGAAAAAAAAAAAAAGGCGGTTACGGTCGGTTAACCAAAAAACCAAAAAAAAAAAAAAAAAATTGTACTGTCCATACAATCCAACATTATTGTACTTTGTACTTTTTGGTATCGTGGAAGTACGTGACATCATGATTAGCGTCGCAAATCTGACACGGTAGTAACACTATTTTTTTCGCAAATCTTAGGGAACGCGACAAAGCGTCGCAAATCTGACACGCTACTGTAGTAACAATCCATTTCGCAATCTTAGGGAACGAGACAAAGCGTCGCAAATCTTACACGGTACACCGCGAATCGTTATTAGACTATATAAATTATTAGAGTAAAGAAAAAAATAGCGTCATTCATTCAAATTTAGTGCCACGAGACGTGGCAGATTATGGTCCATGTCCTTAAATAGTGTAATTTGTTCTATTTAAGGTATCAATGTCAAAATTCTGGGGTGCCGATTTAGAGTACATAAGGCTAATAACGATTCATGGTGTTGAACACTATTCATTTCGCAAATCTTAGGGAACGCGACAAAGCATCGTAAATCTGACACGTTAGTAAACACTATTCATTTCGCAAATCTAAGGGAACGCGACAAATTGTAATTATTGGCTTATTCATATGTCGTACATTAGATAATTTTGTACTCTTTCGGTTACGGGCGGGCACGGTAAGTCGCGAGAAATCGAGTTTCGGTTAACTTTTATTTTCGTAAACGCCGGTCGGTTAACGGTTAACAATTTTGAAGCGTGACATAACCCGGTCGGGCGTCGGTTACTCAGATTTTGGAAAAAATAAAACGGTCGGTTTCGGTTATGTAAAATTTTGACTTAGGGTCAAGTTCTATCAATCGAAAAGTGGGGTAGTTTACAGAAATTCGCGGCTATCCGTACCAATTTGTACCGCTTATTTTGTTTTTATACGCGAAACAACATTACAGAGAATCTTGCCAATACTCTCCGAAGGTCTTGGAGGTAACACTGACCGTCGGATGTTCATCCGCGTGGCGTTCGCTTCATTTTTCTCTGTAGCTGCCAACGTACCCGTAAGAGGTGGGTTGGCAGTTACATAAAAAAATTTATAGTGACACGCTGGACGAATAAGCTACGTGTCACAATGAAAAACCAACGAAAATAGACGAAATTTGTACATGGTATGTACTTTTCAAAATGCAACTGAAAATTAAAAAAATAATATCGAAACGGTCCTTTGTCGCGCAATTTCTTTCGTCACACTATTTCCAGCAAAGGATTTTCGTCATGTTAGAAAACAGGAACCCTAAAAAATGAGCTGGCGTAAAAGACTGGCGTTTGCATAAAGTACAAAAGTTTTGTCGTATTGTGACTTGGTACGCAAGTACATGGTACGCAAGTGAAGATTTGAAGTGAAATTTGTTGGTGTGAAGATTTGAAGTGAAATTTGTTGGTGTGAAGATTTTTAAAAGATTTTAGATATCCGGTCAAAACCCACGTGGTGCCACTCAATGTATAACACGTGGATTACAGACTCTTCGTGATGGAACATCGACTCAATTAACCCGGCCCGTAGAGTTGGCCGTACGATTACAGAAACGAGTGATGGAACTTGACCCAGAGGTCGCAAAAGTCCAAAAATTTCATACCCGAAACCGACCGTTTTTTTTTTTTTCAAAATCTGAGTAACCGACGCCCGACCGAGTTTTGTCACGCTCCAAAATTGTTAACCGTTAACCGACCGTCGTTTACGAAAAAAAAAATTAACCGAATCTTGATTTTTCGCGACTAACCGTGTCCCGCCCGTAACCGAAAAAGTACAAAATTAATCAATGTACGACGGAATAAGCCAATAATTACGATTTGTCGCGTTCTCTAAGATTTGCGAAATGAATAGTGATACTACCGTGTCAGATTTGCGACGCTTTGTCGCGTTCCCTAAGATTTGCGATATGAATATTGTACTACCGTGTCAGATTTGCGACGCTTTGTCGCGTTCCCTAAGATTTTCGAAATGAATAGTGTACTACCGTGTCAGATTTGCGACGCTTTGTGGCGTTCCCTTTGATTTGCGAAATAAATTGCTTACTACAGTACCGTGTCAGATTTGCGACGCTAATCATGATGTCACGTACTTCCACGATGCCAAAGAGTACAAAGTACAAGAATGTTGGATTATAGGGACAGTACAAAATTTTCATTTTTTTTGGTTGACCGACCGTAACCGATCGTTTTTTTTTTCCTGGTGAATCAACCGACCGTAACCGCCCGACCCCCAAAATTTGGCAACCGAATCCGTTCCGGATCCGGCGCGGGCGGTATGTTAACGGTCGGTCACGGTTTCGGTTGACCGTTTGCGACCTCTGACTTGACCCTTATGCGAATGGTGAATTTCACCATTTCACCTTGTATCAAAGAATATCGCTGACATTTCGGTTCGATACCCAGCATTAGCATAGCCACAGTAAATATGCGCAGTGTCGGCGGTAAAACGTCTGTCACACAGACTTTTCAACATAGAACCTGCATCTTATGGAGACCAACCGTTGGACGACAGTTAGATGTTTCTTTCTGTGGCAGGATAATAACCACAACTCCACGAGTACATTTTCAATTAGGACTTCGTAACAGCAGTCATTCGGTGATTCTGTCTTTCACAATCCGTACAGAACAAAAAATGTGTGAGGCCAGGGCATGTGGGCCTTCCAGCGTGAATGGCGTCTATCCAATCAGAATGCACCTTTGCGCATGCTACGTTTCACTTTCCAGCCCATTCCTGCCACATATTTTGATTTGTCCACCCCGTGACTTCGGGCGAACGGCTCTCTCCTTGCTACTTCTCACGTGCACGTGTGCTCTGAATCGCCGTTGGATTCTTATAAACTTGTGGCAGCTTCACGTTTTACGAATATCCGATGACACTTTTTACTTTTAAATTTTCAGCCTCTATATTTACGAATATGTCCCTAGCGCCTACTTATCTTCAAATGTCGGAGTGAGAATACAAAAATCTGTTCATCGCTTCACCAGTTCACCTTTTTGTTCGATCATGTCGTACACAAAAGATGAAAAGATGCATAAATTTGGTTGCTGCACGAATATTCTCCCATTTCGGTACTTTTTGAGCAAGATTTTTGAAGGTACAAAATGCGCTCTTATGACGAAGTCACGAAACCCAAAATGTTTTTTGTAAATTTTTGTAACAAAGTATATATGCGTAACGTTTGCGGACGAATAATGATAAAGCGTTAATTTATCGTTTGTGATCGTCCGTACACTCATTTAATTCACAGAACAGAACCGTACTTTGATGTACCTTCTTTTCTCCAGATTACAGCGTTTCCCTTCGATTGAAGAATTTCTATTATTTTATTTTTTATTCGTTTTTCCTCCTCTTCCCCCCTCTCCTTCTCTTCTCCCTGTCCTTCTCTTATCTCTAACGTTCCTACAAATTTCTTTCTCTCCGCCACGCTTCTCTATCTCTCCCTCTATCTCTACCTGTGTCCCTCTCTCTCCGTATCTCTCTCTGTATCTATCCCTGTTTTTCTCTCCTCCCCTCCCTCGCTCTTTCTCTCTCTGAGACACTCTCTTTCTCTTTTTCTCTCTCTCTCTCTCGCTCCCTCCCTCGCTCTCTCTCTCCCTGTCCCCTTCCAGTATGGACCATTTTGGCACTTTAATCCGTACTTCAGCTGCTTTCTCCACACATCCATTTCTCACACGTGGCACATTACATTCGTATGCCTCCACAGTGACAATTGAACAAAGCTCAACCTCTATTTTCCACTCTCCCAGTTCTAGTTTTTCTCTTTCTTCTAATTGTAATCCTACTTTCTCTTCTAACCCTAAGTCCTCGAAAAAGAGACAAAACAACAACAATTGGAGACGTTCTTTTAATACAGAAGCTAGTGGATCCATTCTTGAAAACAAAGTGACAGATTCCAAATTGTCTCTTACAGTAATGGAGAATTCTGGAGTGAAAAATGCTTCTATTTCTGATTCTAGTGTCAAATCTAAACCGGGATTGAGGTAAGGCTCCTAATTTTAGAATCCTTTAATTATTTTTAATGCGATTTTTACATGATACTAGTTTGCAATAGTTTTCCCTGACATTGCTGCATTTTAAGGAAATGAAGAGGGTTTCAAACCCTGTATGAAAATTGAATTGGAATTTTGAAAATGAAAAATGTATACAGACTGAAATGCTTAAATTGAAATGCTTAAACTGAAATGCTTAAATTTGAATGCTTAAATTGAAGTGCTTAAACTGAATTTGCGAACCGAGTTAAATAACTGCAAATGCCGACTGATTTTGAAAATTGACTGTGGAAAGAAGTTGCAATTGTACAAAGGCAACTCACAAACCGAATATGATTCCTAATATTCCATGAATATGAAACTGACTAACCAAGCTGAAAAGGAACTGAATATGAAGCAAATATCTTTGAACCGAATATTGGATTTGAAAATTTGACGCAATTACTGAATATGATGAACTTTGATTATGCGAACTGAATACGGAAACTGAATGCTATTATATGTGGAGCAGTTCGAAAATCGCGTTAGTGGCAGCTGTGAAGGTTATTCCCCACCCTGATAAGGTAAGTGTTTCAATTTCCATATATATATAATTTACCGTGTGTTTTTATTTCTCCATATGATTTTATTTACTTTTCCCGTGTTTTCTTTTTTAATGCAATCATCGACTGTAGTTGATAAATACTTGTGAATAGCGTATGTTGTTGTAGTAAAACTGTTTTGCTTATGAGAGATAAAAGCATAACCACCTTGAATAGAAGGTGGAATTTTTGAAGTGTTACTTCACTTTTACGTACAAAGTTGGTCGTCTGATGGAGGAGTTTTTCAATGTTTGAATTCATTATTCGTTATTGGTTTGAATCTTTACTCGTTCATTGTTTTCGTTTTTCACCCGGTATTTTGGAGGCCGTCTGTGAATGATTTTTTTCCTTTGTGTGTTTTTTTTGAAGTAAAGCGGCATCATCTCTTGTTTGCATTTCAGTTAGTATATTAATCTTATCGATTTATTCTATGAGTGTGTATTCTTGATTGAGGTATTCTATTGCTATTGTGAAATTTCAGGTGGAGAAGGGAGGAGAAGATGCATACTTTTTTCAAACTCATGAAGACCCTGTAGTTCTCTGTGTGGCTGATGGGGTCGGTGGGTAAGTTGTTTTCTTTTCTTTTACTATCGCTCCTATTTTTTTTTTCCACTTTTTTTTACATTCTTATCTGTTTGATTGTTTGTAAAATGTTTTCTTATCAAATTACAAAACCTTCTTGTTTCACCTTTCATACAGAAAGAAGGTAAAACGTTGCGATTATCTCACAGAATGATTTTTATAGTACAATACTGTGTACTTTTTTAAGTTCCTTTCTATGTTCACAATTTTGCTTTTCATAGTACAATGTACTTCTTTGAAGTTCCTTTATATTTTGGCAAGTCAGTGTGAATTTGGTTGTTGATTTACAAGATATTTAAACTATGTTTTATATCAAAGGACATTTTAGTAGTGATTGGAAAGTTTGTGATCAACAGTCATTTGATAGAGGAATCGATAGAAATTTGGAAATTTAGTTGGTGAATAAATTGTGTTTTGGGGTAAAAAATGGATCAGGTGGGCCAGTGATGGGATTGACCCATCTTTGTACTCACGAGAGTTTATAAAACACGCTCAAGAAGCAGTTGAAACTTCTGAGGTGCTCATCTCTCTCTTTCTCTCAACTCTCCTCCCTTTCTCGATCCCCTCTATCTCTTTTTGGTGTTTTTTACCCCTCTTATTTGAGGGAAGTGAAATTTTGAGGATTTTGAGGGAAAGTGCTCCTTAAATATACACAAGAAGCTTTATAGGCTTTTGAAATGCACATCTCTGCCACTTTTCCCCACTCTCTTTTTCTCCTCTCTCTCTCTATCTCCTCGTAATCTTTTCTTGTTTTTTACCCTATCACTTTTTCAGTTTACGGATACCTGAAAACACGTAAAGCAACAAAGGGTCACTTTTTTAGGGTTTCGAAGGTACTTGGCAAATTGCTTTTGTCCGAGAGTAAAGACTGGCCATCCCTGTTAGTGTTAGACATTTTTTGGGCAGTCAAACATCGATAACTATATGTTCAAACGGATTTTTTTTTTCAAGGGGAGCATTCGAAGGCAGCGGTCACACCTTTCGATCATGATGCTGAGGTTGAAAATCATAAATGTCTGTCATGAGAAAAAGTACTAAAAAGTAGTAAAAGTAAAAAAAAACGTTTAATACTATTAGCAATGAGCAGTGTAGTTGGCAATTCATTACCGTAACAGCACAATATTTGGCAAACTTATCCAGTGTTTGGTAACTTATTTTATCCTCTCCGGTTATTTGAACCAAGTAGGAACCATTGTTTCACGAAATGAACAAAGCCAGAAACATTTTTTTGTAATTCAAACCGTATTTATGTATGTAAACAGGAAGTACATTTGAATTCATTTAAATTCAGTTCAAGTACGATTGCAGGACAAAAAAATCACATATGAGTATGATTTAAGTCTGTTTAAGTACAGAAAAAATACATGTGAAAATAGAAAGTTATTACTATTTAAATAAATCAATGCATACTTAAAGAATACTTATAAAAGTAAAAATAAAATAATTGCGAAGTATATCCGAAGTATAGCACTTAATGGTAATGCTTTGTATATTAAGTTCAACCAAAATCATTATTGTATTACGGCTGATGAACGAAATTTTTAGTGATTTGATCCACTTGATTTGGATTTTTTGAGAGTCTGAACATTTCTGAAAAGTACATATTGTACTCTCCAAGAATTGTTAAGTTTAAGTTCTGTGCTGATACAGTACTCTTCGCAAATAAAGAATCGGTTGTGGGAGCTAAAACGGTTTCTCAAATAGCCAAAACTCAACATTGTATCCCGTGCCAGGAAAGGGAAGGCTGGAAAATAATTTCTTGTATTTTTCTTCTTGGATGCTTTTTTTAGGGTTTACATTGTTTTGCCACTTTGTATAGTGTGCTAGAGTAAGAGATGACCAAGAAATGATTTCATGCATTTTATTTTGCGTTTTCTTACTCGTCTTGTTTTTTTTTATGTTTTTGGTGGGTGAATGTAGATTGCTAATGTGGATCCTCGCAGCATTCTCCAAACTGCCTATGAGAAGACTTTGTCTCCTGGAGCGACAACAGCGTAAGACTTACAAACTTTTTAAAAACCTTTTACAATATGAAATAACGCAATTTTCTGTTGCCGTTAAAAAAAAAACATTTATTGTACCGCGCATTACTTAATTCAGCTCTGATATTTACGCTAGCTATCTAATCTTTTCCTAGATATGATTCCAATTTAAGTTAGTGTCGGTACTCAACAATAAATCAATGCTGGACTGTTGAGCAATAGAATTCAAAAGAATTAGGGTGATAAGACTTCCTCTCCAATCTTGCGTTTGACCATCCAACATCCTTTTGCACGATGAAGGGCCAATAATAATGACCCAGCGCTTTAATAATAATGACATGTAAATATAGGCTAATTTACATTTCGACCAGTAATCGTTGGAATTTACATGTATAGCCATATTTAAAATACTATATATAATATATGAGTAATTTTTCTTATATACATTGTATCGTACATAGGGTTAATGACCCTCGCTTTGACGTATATCCTTATATTACATTTTATCTTAAAAATTATCGATGATGTAATAATCATCTTACCAAAAAGAACTATGGTAATAAAAACCCACACGCGCCAATAGCAATGTAAGTTTCAAATTATACTTAGTATAGATAATGCAAGAATACCTGTCTGTTACATTGTCAATGTAACAGATGTACTTATCTTTACGTTGTAGTAATTTCTACAACCAATGTCGTATGCTCCAATACCAATGTCACATATCAGATATGTACATCTTGGTAGAAATTTATGCAAACATTCTGATATCAATGTACTATATCCTATATTTACTTTGTATCATATATGCTAAAAAAAAATGATACCGATAATTGCACTATTACACTTAATTCAGTCTATTTCACTATCTGTCGTCGTTGGTGTAAAGGAAATATCAGTGTAAATGCGGAATCAACATGGATAATATTAATTGTGTAGGGAGACGTGGTGGATTGTAGTCCACTCCCTTAAATAGTGTTATTAACACTATTTTGTGATTTTTGGTCAGAAAAGGTTGCAACCGAAATAATGCTATTAACACTAATAGCGATGGGTAGTACTGTTCGTGCTTCTTGCAAGCATATGCTATGTAAATAAATTGAAATTTTGGTATACGAGATATATGAGGTCTATGAGGTATATGAGGTCTATGAAGTAAATGAGTTACGCGCTATATGAGTCAATTAATTGTTTTGTTCATCGAGCTGTTCACTTTCAAATCATTCCTGTTCTAGTTTGTTAATTGATGTACTGTAGAGCATAATGAATGAAGCATGTAAATAATTGCCACTTGAATAACTTCATTTTTGCAGCAACTAATTTAACATTTCTATCATGATTTCTTTTGAACTGAATATTGTCGAATGATATAGGCTCGTAGTTGACTCGTTACATCAGGTCTGCCTTAATCAAAGAAGGAAACAATTTGTTTGCGTATAGTCAGCATTGTTTCAGTAGAATTATTGTTAGTTGATTTGCTTTTTTTTTTTTTCCTGCAACTTGACAGAATTGTTGCAACTCTCGGGGGACAACAGAAGTTAAGAATCGCATGTCTCGGAGACAGTGGTCTTCGGATTATAAGGAAGGGTAAGTAAATTTAATTTTAATTTTAAACTTTATGTCTACATTGGGTACAGTAATTAGTGCGGATGTTGTTGGGTGAGACAGCTGAGTTTTAATTATGAAGTCTAAAACTAAATGGGGTACAGTAGTTACTGTGGGCTTTATTGGGAAGCTATTCACAGGTCTACAATTCCAGTCCATGCACTTTCTTGTGTGACGGAGAGGGAGTGGGAGAGAGGTAGAGGGAGAAAGGGAGCAGGGGACAAAGAGAGAGAGGGAGAGGGAGAGGGAGAGGGAGAAAGGTGGACAGAGAGCCAGATCAGGTGTGGCTCAAATATTGATTATGGTTTCTTGGTCTGGACAAAAAAATATTCAAATTTTATTGAAGTATTTTTTGGTTTAAAAATATTCCAACCCAGATTGGTTACAGCTGATGGCGTGGAAAAGAAACCTCGTATTTACAACGACTGAAAGAGTGAAAAGAAGTTAATAATTATTACGAACATACTTCCAGATGTCTAAACATCCTGCAGATGTTTAAACATCCAGAAGCCTCTAATACCCCTATTTTAAACAGCTGGATGTTTAAACTGGTGGAAGGATGTTTAAATAGCTGGAAAGATGTTTAAACACATGGAAGGATGTTTAAACACCTGGACACATTGTAGCGATGTATTTTTACGAAAAGGTTGACCATTATGACAGGAAAAATACGAGACAACATGCATTTTAGAGAATGAAAAGGGTTAAACTCATGGAAAAAGGAGGAATAGGGATGGGATTGGAATGTGGCATGGAGAAAAAAGATGCAAGGAAAAAAAAAAGGGGGAGGGAGAAAGAAATAAAGGGTCAGACAAAATGAATCGTGGGCATGGGTTGGAAAGAAAGGGACTTTGGGACGGAGAGTGCAAATTTGGAGGGGAGGGAGAGGGAGAGTGTCAATGTAGAGGTAAGGGGGAGGAAAGGGAGAGGCAAAGGGAGAGGGAGAGTGCCTATTTAGAGGAGAGGGAGAGGGAGAGGAAACATTTATGGGGGCGGGCTGAAATAAGGGTGAAGGAGAAAGTTAAATTGTAAATAGAGGGATATGTTTATGTAGTGGTTTTGAATTGTTGAAGGTTGAGTTTAACTTACGCTCTCTTTTTACTTTATTTTGGTGGTAGGGGAAATGCTCATTAAATGTTATGGAAATTGGGTTTTTTTTTCAGGAAAAGTTGTATTTGGGACACCTCCTCATCAACACTATTTTGATTGCCCTTATCAGTTTGGCTCAGAAAGCCCCGACACTGCTGCTGATGCTCAGGTAAACAAAAAAGAAAAAGAATCTGATTGATTTAACTATGAACCTGGTAGTTCTAAACATAATTGATGTAAATGTCTATAATCCGACTATTTATACACTAAAGTGGCCAGGTTTGGAGCTATTTGCGAAGTAGGTACCTCATAGGTGTTTGAAACCCCTTTTGTATGATACTGGAAGAGACTAAAAAACCCTTTGTTGAAGATATCAATTTTGTAGTGATAATTTGCATTATGTAAAATAAAATATAAGATGCCTTTGGTATGTTTTTTGGATGAAAGTTCTACACTGCCCATTGCTATAAATAAAAAAATTATCAGTATTTAAACGAATTTAGAATAAATAGTACTAATTTGGGGTAGGTAGACGTGGCCTATTTCGATCGACTTCGTTCAATACATTAAACTAACACTAAATTAAGTCTGGCAGGCGGGTAAGGCCGTGCAAGAAGCAGCTTTAAGGTTTTTAGGGTTCACGTGTCCTTACTGCCGTCAGGGAGAAAGTAATCATAGAATTAGTGTTGGGTATCGGGTAATTTCATATCGCGATAATTTCGATATTCGATATATCGAATATCGATCGAGCAAACTTCTCGATATATCGTACCGAGACCAACAAAAATTATCGCGATATATAGTATTTTTTAAATTTAATATTTTATATAATATGTTATTTTAGCGATGAAGACAAATTGTTTGATACGCGGCGTACGACGTGATTTTCGTTCCGTGACTTAAAAGGTAGACGCCGCAAAATTTAACCAACAAAAAATTAATAATTCCGTAATTCATATTATTAATTATTTAATACGTAGAGATTTCACATATGAAAAGGTCACACTAATTAAGTCAAAGTATAATCTGAAAAAAAAAAATTGCAGACTGTTCTTTTCATGCTTTCAGGCAGGAATACCTACCAATCTGCAGGCATTTTTGCAGGCATCTACCAATCTGCAGATTGGTAGCCATTACGGCTTATCCATTTCCAGCGACTAATATTATAGAAAGGTTACACTTTTAGTTTTCTCCATGGATTCCCAAGGGATGGGAGGTAGCATGGGAGGTAAAGAGGATAATGACACTGAAATGCTTCCGGATATTTACTACCAGCTGCAGCAGCATTAGTTCTAGCAGCAGTAGCAAAAATAGTTATAATTTTTTGTTTTGAAAAGCCGAGATATATCGACAATACGATATATCGACGATATATTGCGGTATTTAGCTTTTCGATATATCGAAGCGATATATCGATTATCGGGTACCTGAAATTCGATATATATATATATATCGAATATCGGCAAATGGTCCTCGATACCCAACACAACATAGAATAGTGACAAAAATTACTTATCACTCGACAAAATCCTCAAATCTGTTTCAATATGTGCAAATTTTTGCCTGAATGTCATTTATCCCCGAATGGTTCATCTGTGCGTGCTAAATGACGACATCGTCCAGGTCTGCAATTTTGTCTTTTTCCTAGGAAGGGCTGACCTGCAATCGGAACAGCAAAGTTCCTGAAACGGATATGTCAGGATAGTTTGTCTTTTTGTGTTTATGTTTATGGAAATAAATTGTAGAAAAGTATCATTCTAGCATTTATATTTATTTGTTGTCAGTTTTATCAGATTCTTAAATGTGGTTTTGAAGAAGCTTTAAATTGCTTGACGTTTTGAAGTTTTCTGGTTTTCGGGCCTCAGATATATGAAGTAGATTTGGAGGAGGGAGACACAATTGTGGTTGCATCGGATGGTCTTTACGATAATGTTTATGATAGGGACATTGGAGCCGTTGTTAGTGTTTTTGGAGGAAATGATGTCAGTACAGCTGAACATACGGGTGAGTGAGCCAGTAGTCTCTCTCTCTCTCTCTCTCTCTCTCTCTCTCTCTCTCTCTCTCTCTCTCTCTCTCTCTCTCTCTCTCTCTCTCTCCTCTCTCTCTCTCTCTCTCTCTCTCCTCTCTCTCTCTCTCTCTCTCTTTCTCTCTCCCTCCCCCTCCCCCTCCCCCTCCCCCTCCCCCTCCCCCTCCCCCTCCCCCTCCCCCTCCCCCTCCCCCTCTCCCACCCCTCCCCCTCCCCCCTCCCCCTCCCCCCTCCCCCTCCCCCTCTCCCCCCCCTCCCCCTCCCCCTCTCCCCCCCCCCCCCCCTCCCCCTCTCCCCCCCCCTCCCCCCCTCCCCCTCCCCCTCTCCCCCCCCCTCCCCCTCCCCCTCACCCCTCCCCCTCCCCCTCCCCCTCCTCTCGTTTTTCTTTGTTTTTTCATTTCTTTCATTTTCATTCATTTTTCTGCATTTTTCTTCGCTCATTTTTTTTTTATTTTTTTTTGAGTCTATTACAGCCGCGGCCCTTGCAGCTCTCGCTTCCAAACATTCGGGAGACAGGGCGTACGACTCTCCTTATAGTCAAGAAGCGATTGCTCAGGTAGATTGCAACTCTTTTACTACGCTTTTCAATTATTCCTTTTCCACTTTTTTCTTTTCATCCTTTTCAACTCCTTTTCATTTCCTCCTCGGCTTTGTACAATTTGAATCCTACTCTCCTTGATGTATGATATACGTATAGTTCAGTTGCCACCTGATTGTTAATGCTGTCCATGGAACCTGTCATTACGTGTTAATCTTCAGAATTTGGTTATTAAGATTGGGTTTTTTCTCTTTCTGGGGTTGATTGTCAATCAGGGTCAAGATCTACCTTTGTGGCAGAAGCTTCTTGGAAGGAAACTAACAGGTATGGCACACAATGATCGTCCTTTTGTGCAAACAAATTCATTTTTCCTCATTGTAATGGAGAAAGGACATGTTTTCAGCTTTTACAGAGACATATATATCTTCTGCACAGTTTAAAATTAGCTGGATAATCACAATATGAACTAGAAGAATTTACATTTTTTCAATGTAAACTAGAACAAATCTGCAAAAATCGTCATGATGTGACGGGTCGATTGTCACATCAGATACAATTGATAAGCAACAAATGTATATACTAAATCTTATACCTACAATATTGTTAATACCATGTATATCACCTTTGCCATAGCATATATTATTCTGTATCGTGTATATCGTGTTGCTTATTGAGGAGGATTTCACAATATTTTTATCAGGCCTTTTTGAGGTTGTCGATGTTTTATTTAGCGAGTACGGGTGATCTTTTGAAAATAAGTATGGATTGCAAAATATGCTTAGATGAAAAGAGTTTGTAAACCCGAATGTAAAACATCCTAAGTACCAGACTTTTGTCGAGATATTGCAAGGTTGTGACTTGCTATAATATTTTCAATGCATATCTTGAGATTTATGTGTCTTGGTCACAAAGAATATACAACTGTAACTTTTACAAAAATCATGTTTGTTGGGGTCACCTCATATTTTTCCATTTCAAATACTCATCGACTCATTGACTGTACGATTGCACAGTACTTTTGCTTTACCGACCCTTTTACTCTCTGAGAATTGTTCTTAGTTTTTAGTACACTGAACTGAGCTACTACACATAAGAGGATATCAACTTCTCTGTTTTTTTCTGTTCATCCTTTTCTCAATTCTTTCTTTCGTACTCTTGTTTCTCTGGTGATTTATAGGAGGAAAACCAGATGACATAACGGTGGTTGTGGCCCATGTTGTGCAACCTCAAGAAAATTGGAGGGAGTCAACTGAAGGAGACCTGGATGGTATTGTAGCCGCAGTTTGAATAAGAATAAGACAAAAAAAGGATCAAAAATAAATATTCAATATAGAATCGATACAATTCAGTTTAAAATCTTCAATATAGAAACGATAGAATACAGATTTAATACACTTCAAAATCGACAGGATTGGAGTGGTGGGGCCCAACGCCCGGTAGCAGTAGAACGTATTATTATGTTTTTTGTTCCGTCTTTTACGAGAGGGATTCTCCACTGGCGAAGTAATATTGTAATATTGTCTTTCATTATATGAATAATACCTCTAATACTCGGGCCGGGTAGAGAAAAAAAAGGATTACTGAATGTCCCCTGTACATATGCAAAACTATTAACAGGACACAAGGATGGGATTTTCAAACAGGAATTTACCGCATCTTACAATTGTGGGTTAAATTTACCACGTTTTAAAATGGTGGGTTAAGCCTAGGAAAGGAATTGTATATAGCAATTTCTGTCTAGCTTTTGCATATTAGGGAAGTACTAAACCTTTGTCCACTGGAATCAAACGAGGGATCAATTTACAGGTTTTGTATTGTTGCATGGAAACAAAACAAAAGTGTTTTGGTAATGTTGTGAGATTGATTGTAAGGCTCATTAGTTTTGGAGAAATCAATCAATGATAAAATTTTACTCGTTTTTCGAGTAGAAATTTAAAACTGGTTTTTGTTTTGTTGGTTTTGACCGCTTTCAAATTTGGGGCATAAAGTTGGTTTTTCAGGGTTTTTTGTTCAGTTCACTACACAGTATAGTGCTGTTAGGGTTAAGCTCTCATCGGGGCACTTATCTGTTCAAAGACAGGTCTTTTTGCGAAATGGTATAAACCCTTAAATCCCTAAACCCTAGATCTGTGAAAGTGCAATAATTGCGATAGTCAGGAGAAGCCAGACTGGTCAAATATTTTGTTAAGCGTGTAATTTACGAGAATTTATCAAAGATAAGAAAATTACGAAAAATCCTTGAAAATCGCATGTGAAAACTTTGGAAAACCTTTTTCGAAGTCTCAGAAGGTATGTGTTTTGTGCAAGTCTAAGAGTTGATCGAACTTTTGAGATGCATAAAAACTTAGTACGAAAATGTATTCTCACATGATTTTGTAATTTTCCTGTAATTTCTCCCTTTGTTGCTTAAGGCCGGTGGGGAGCTGTGATTGCCTGAAAACTTGAACCCTAAAATAATCTGAAAAAACCCTAAAAAACCAGGTCATCCCATTGGGCTTACAATTGTTCATTATGTTGTACTTCTTTTGACATGAAAAGTGACGTTGATGGTTCAAGCCCTTAATAGTGTGAACGAATCATTAAGTCTCTCTTTGACTCTATTTGCCCTTTTGCTCATTTCCGCATCTTGCGACAGTCCTCTTCCGCTCGTATAGAATCCTATTTTCCTTTTATTTCGATTGGATGGACCTTACGGTAGACAAATCACTTGCCAGAAAAACATGTTACTAAAGTGCTAAAAACGTTTGAAAACAGACAAAGAATAGAGAGTACACAATTAGAATTTAAGCGCAACGCTATTGGTCTGGAGTGGCTATTGTTCTAAAAACAATGCGGTAGGCATCAATACAGTAAACAGTGTACCGGTATTAGTGTCAATACAATTTTTCTAAGCGCCCATGTGTCCACTTTTCAATTGGAGACCGCCGACCGAGAGGTGGATACCTTGCCTCAGTCGCAACTGTCAGATTAACAATCCGCCGTGTTAGCTTGGCTTGTTGCTACACCAATTTTCACTTCACTTGGTTAATCTTCTCCTCAATTTTCTGTTGCACTTTGCTTATGACTTGGCTTGCTGCACCCTTCCCTTTTAGGCAAGCCTGTTGCATTTGTGGCCAACCTACACTTGAGCAAGGGGGTCCATTTGCCTCGTTGCTCACACGGTGGGGAGCCACCAACAACACACGCCATGGTATGGGACGCAATCGCTGCCATGGGTTGTGAAGCAGGCCACACCGTAAAACGTTGTCGCATATATTTCAGCCATGTTCTCAATCTAGGGGTACACTTGGCCTCGTGTGGTTCTTCTATTTTTACATGGAGCAGTGAGAACATTAGGTGACGTAGTTCTCACAAACCCTATAAGAGCCCATGATTCCTCAAGCGCAACATTGCGTGCAGGTGTTATGGCTCAGGATGCAGCAGCCTTCAAAGAATGCGAATACGCGCACTAAGGCTCGGTTGATAGTTTCACACCATTTGCTTTGGAAATCTTTGGGACCTTGGACTCTTCCTATGACATATTTTCACGTGACTGCGCTGGACGATGTTTTGAAGTTAGAGGACCTGGCATCCCCTCTCGAACTCTCATGTCGGTTTTCTACCGCCAAACGTATCTACATAGCCTTTCTACGTTCCTAAGCTTCAGCCATTATCTGACAGAGCAAGTTGGGTGACTGATGTTTGAGGATTGCGAGACTTACCCCTCCGCCACTCGACGTTTATAGACGATATTCGTAGTTCTAACCTTTAGTTCGGCATAGTCTTTAGTGCGGCATAGTCTAAGGCTTCAGTGTTTAGGGTAGTTTGTAGCGATGTAATATGTAGGTTTTGTTTTCTTACTTTTCTTTTTGTTGTACTTGCTTTCTTTTTTAGGCTTTTAAACAACCTTTGTTGTGCTTTTAGTCCTTCAAGATGTTGGCCTTTTACCGTTGATGGTCATCAACTCTTTTCAGTGACAATCATGTTTTGTACTTTGATGGTCTTACCATCGCGTTTTTGGAATTGAAATCTTGTTTTATGCTAAAAAGTAAAAACACATTAGCAAACTAATACACCGTGAATCGCTATTAGCGTAATGAAATAGATAGCGTAATGAAACAACACGCTAATAGCGATTCAGGGTGTAGCGGTACAGGTTGTACTATGGTTAAAGACGTACCTCACCTTTCGCCAAGTACAGTACAATACTGTACTCTCAGTACCTTTTGTACTATACGGTACACATTGGAATGTCGAGTTTTGGTGTGAAGCTGTAATAAATTTATAAACAGTGGGTGTCAAATCGCTAGTATCGGCGATACAACCAATACTATATGAAGAGCTTAGTCGTATCTTACTCGTACAGTACGCCCATACACTTTCGCTGTTTCGCACTTTAAAACTATAAAATAAAGTTCGTCTCCTTCCATTCCCCCCTCCCCCGCCTCCACCTTGCCGAGCTATGTCCGCTCAGAGTCTCAAAGCCCGCCTTTTACGGGCGCCTGCCGCCCTCGCTTTGTCGTATCTGGGGGCGGTTAACGTGTCGGCTGCCGGCCTCTTCGCATACGACAAAAAGTTCGCCGAGGCGGGCGCGTGGCGCGTGAGCGAAAACGCGCTCTGCGCGACAGCCTTGCTGGGCGGCTGGGCGGGAGGAATGTACGGATTGGGTGTACGGATGGGTTGTACGGATGGTTGTACTGATGGGATGTAGGGATGGGATGTACGGACGGAATGTGAACAGACGTGGTGTACGGAAGGGGAGTGTACAGTTGGGGTGTACGGACAGGGTGTACGGATGAGGACGGTTAGGTTCTGTTGGGATTAGAGTTAGGTTTGGTGTACGGATGGAAGGTTGGGTGAGAAGTTGAATGTGGGGATGTCGGGGGAACAATTAGGAACTCATCTTTCGTGGTTTTTTTTTTATGTTGGGGGACCAGTTGGGACACTTGTCTCCCTCTCTCTCTCTGTCTTCTCTCTCCCTCTCTTCTTTTTCTTACTTGGACTCTCCCTCCCTCTCTCCCGCCCCCTCTCCCTTCCACTCTCTCGATACATATTTTATTTTTGGTGATCTGTTTTGTAATTTATAAACGCGGTTATCTTGTTTTGTTTCTTTTGTAAATTTCAAGTTTCGATTGTGTGACTGATTGTCTCCAAACTCTATTTATACCCATCACCATAATTAGTGTGGATTTTGAGCTATCAACCGACATGGGTCACAGCCCCACAAGAAAATGTTTAAAATGAACATGTCGAAAATAACTTTTTTTTGGGTATCTTATGTTTCAATTGTTACCACATTTGGTGTTGTTATCTTAACTTAGTCTTTGAAAATCTTTTCCGTACAGGTGGGCAATGCAGCAGTTTCGACATAAGACCAAAAAAAAGAGCTTTCAAGAGGTATTTTCTTTTCAAAACTTGCCTCTGTTTCTTTTGTTTTTTTTGGTACAGAATAGTTGTTGCCGTACGGTTTTCGATTATAAATCAATTTCAATCGATTTTTAAACTCGAAACCTTATGGGATTTTATCTTTAAGGGTGAAATCTAGAAAAATGCCAATGTGTTTCCTCAAACCTATGGACTTCTTAAATGCATTATATATAATTTTTCTTTTTGTTATGTGAAAATCTTAGGCGAGTATCAGCGAAAATAAAAGGGATTGCAATTTTTGAAGTTAAAATTAAATTCATTCTCTTCAACTTACAACTGAACTACTTTTCAAGATGAAGTTTGCTTACCTTGAGATAATTTTTTTTTCATATTTTTCTGATTCTGACATTTTGTGATATGGATCTACGGCATAACATCATTTTCCGTTGCAAAGTACGGAGGGCCCACATTGTGTTTAGATTATAGACGCTTCAAATCAATCGATTTGTTTTTGTTTTCTGTTTTTTAATTCTCCGGCAACTCCTTAATTGGTGTATTACTCATGTCGTACTCTTCACTGCCCATCTCCATTAAACTCTAAACTTCTAACACTTTAGTTAAATTAACTACACTAAATTATGTTTTGTCATGTGGCTCATTATCAGCCACTTCACTAAATAGTGTTGTTTACATGACATTATCATTAGAGTGACCTAATTCGAGTCTCATAGTTCAGTCTAAAATCGATTCCAGCTATCTTTTAAGTGGAGGGCAAGGAATTAATGTAGAGAATTTTTTTTTGTGTTGTTGTTTAAATAGACTACTGATAATAGAGAAGACCATACATAATAAATTAGGGAATTTAGATTTAGATAAAATGTATATATATATACATGTATTATATATTAGATAATATATATTCTCTATTACTTTAGAGAATTGATCATAAAAAATACCATAAAGAATTGACCATGTATTATATATCGACTAAAGAAAAATAACTATATTATTTGTTGACGATAGGAAATTGAGAAGAGCATATATTAATCTTAAATTAACCTTAAAGCATTGGGTTTGGGTTTTACCGCAGAAATACTATGCGGCTGTTGGGACAAATGTCGCAATTTTTGGAGGAGGACTTGCCAGTACTTCATACGGAAAACAGATATTATCTCAATTACAGAAAGTAAAACCTCGTAGATAGTCATGATGGTCATTTTAGAGTTCATTTCTTTCATGGTTCTTTTATAGAGTATCGCGTTTCCTAAAAAATATACTTCAAAACAGCGCAAATATGATGTACCGTGGCGGATTATGTACTTAATTTCATCTCCGAGAACTTTTTCTGTTTCGTTTCACAGAAGTGAAGTGCATTAGTGAGGTTTTTATTTTTTAGCACCTACCTGTTAAAGTACGAGGGGAAAAAAAAGGCATATATATTTTCCTCACATTCTCGTTATTTTTGTCACAATTTTGATAGCTCAGAGAGGTTCCTATGTTATTCTTTGATCATTGAAGGTTATGTCTCTAGATTTTAGCATTTGATGTAGTAGAGATTTTCTTAATTATTTTAGAGATTTAAATAACATCTATAGGAATTCTTTTTTGGTACTTCTTGGCTTATATTTGGAGGGATTTATTACACTTAAACTGTTCGCAATTTTCAGCCTATATTATTGTAAATAGTCCACACTATATTTTTCATATGGGATTCCTTTCTCATGGACAATTTGTATCAAGGTTTTTTTGGCGTATTTTGGCAGTTTTGGCATTTTCACCATTTTAATCATTCTTTCTCCGTGCACACGGCCGTTTTCGGTTTGAATACTGTAAAATAATGTAGTAAAATAATTGGAAAGTAAAATTATTTATTCCTTTTTCATCGCAACTGTAGGATTTATAATCCGACCGAAAAATGTGGATTGAGAAAAGATTATTTGAATGGCAAAAAAGGTATTGACGCTAATAAAGATACATGGTGTACATTACACAGTGTGCTATTTTTTTTGGCAGGTACTTTTTTGACTTATTCATTAGGTTCCTTAGCTAGGAATGTTTGTGCACGCTTTTTGTTAGTCTAAATAAAAACGTCCTTTTAGATCTGAGGAACCAAAAGGAACATGAACATAATTGTATATATTCAAACTTTTTGTTATTAAAAAGAACCACTTTTGAAACAAAGCCAAACTATTTTCTTTGATTTATCTCGTCTTTTATGCCATCTCTTTTGTCTTTCGTCTTTTGTCTTTTGTCTTTCACTGTGGCATATGCTCAAACACTTGTACAGGATTCGTTTTAACAAAAAAACAAAATTTGACAAAATAATAACACCAGAAAGTACAAAAGACAAAGCAATTTGAATGTATTAAAGAAAGTACTAAGTAACCCAAAATCCACACTATTATGAACATGTACACAAAAAACCACCTCGCCCATAAACAAAAAGAAGACAACCAAAGTGCAAATTTATTTTTCTTAGCCAATTAAAATCATCAGTCCTAAAATTGTAAAACAACGTAATCCCCACAAAAAAACCCTGAAAAGAAACCTGAGAAAAACCCTAAAAACCTTGGAAAACCCTAAAAAAAAACCCCCAAAAAACGACCCTACAAACGACCCGATTAAAAAAAAGCCTCAAAAAATTACACACCCTCGAAACCACTATTCCCTCGTCACCTTCTCCTCCCTCTATTTAAACGTTTTTGCTCGTTTTCCCATCGGAAATACTGCAATCCTATTCGCCACAACCCTCCATTCGCAATCGCGGGAAGTACCACTCGAGCCCAAGAAGGATACTGGGGCCCGGGACTCTTAAGGAAGGCAAAGGGAAGGGCAGAGAGGGCAAAATGCCAGGGGGTGGAGGGAGAGAGCTGTAAAACACGAAAAAAAAAACAATTTGTCAGTTTTAACCTATCTTCGTCCGTCTCTGTATGTCTCTCCTTTTCTCTCCTCTGTCTCGCTCTCTCTCTCTCTTCTTTTCTCTTGCACTGTCTTCCTCTCTGTCTCTCTCTCTCTGAAGAAGAGAACTGCAAAATATCAAAAAATAAATATTAGAATTATTATAAAAACCCACCAAAAAAAAAAGAATAAAAACACATTTAAATGAATGAAAACAACAAAAAAGAATTAAATAAAATAAATACTGAA
>JBBHKE010001611.1:206995-239345 GCA_037447655.1 Zygnema cylindricum
TAATCTATTTTTAATTTCTATCAAAGTTTGACACTTAAGATTATCTCACCGCCGAGCAGAGAAGTCAAGTTTTATTTCAGATGAATGATTTTATATGTGTTTGGCATTTTATTTTAAAATAAGTAACTTAATGTGATAGGCATTTTAAACATCCTCATAATTTTTTACCAGAAACCAACCTCCTTTAACCCTTTTCAAATGGAGAATTTAGGTTTGAACCCAAATTAGGGTTTGACAACCAAACTTTCAAATTTAATGAGAAAGTCCATGGTGGAATAACAAAAAAAAAAAAAAAAAACTACATGGAAAACCCTACCTTTTTATCTCTAGCTTTAACTTGTACGACGGATTTCTCATTGGAAAAGCCTCCATGGCTGTTTGATATGGAGCAATCAAATCTACGAGGGAAGATTTGAGAGGAAAAAATAGTGTCACAAGGAGACAAAAATAGTTTTTTTGAAACAAGTTTGGCCACAAAAGTCATCATTGGACTTTTCTTCAGAGTCTATCTGGTTTTCTTAACTGGTTTTTTAGAATTTCTTACCGTATTTTTATTTTTTCATTAGGGTTATTTTAGAGCAAGTGAAAGTTACAGTACTGTACTGGTAGGGTGCACTGCCCTTCGTTATTAGGGTTAAGGGTTTTCTTAGTACTTTTACGAAATTTGAATATATGATACTAATTTAGTGCGACGTGCATCGAATCGCTACGGTACACTGCCCATCGTTATCACTTATCAGCCGTGAAGGATTTATCAGTTTTAATGCGAAATTTTAATATATAGTAGTATAGTACTAGTTTAGTCTATTAAGACGTGGCAGATTTCTGTCCACTCGCTTAGACAGTGCGGCTAACATTCTTTTATGAAATTCGGCGAGAAAAAGTCTCCATCGCGACCGAATTATTGTTACCAACTCTAATAGCGATAAGCGGCATACTGTAGCAGAGATGCGTTGTTTTCGGCCGTCGAGCTCGTATCCCTGCATGCTTCGTCGGATTATCGATCTGACGGTTGCCATGGATTGACAAGATTCTTACCTTACGATTGTCGGCCCCTCTTCCCTTTACCGCTCTTTGTTTTCCCCCCCCCCCCCCCCGCCTTTCCTCCCTCCCTCTTTCTCCTCCTTTCCCCTTCCTCCCTCCCACCCTTCTCCTTCCCTCCGTTTCTCTTCTCTTCCCTCTGTCCCTCTTCCTTTCCTTCCCTCCCTCTCTCCCAACCCTAAAAAAAAAAATCGGCGTATCGACATCACATCGGTGCCGATTTCCAATTTTAACCATATTTTTACAATACGCATTTTTAAATCAATACATGTATGTATGTGCACTCATCATAGAAATGTGATTATTGCATTCAGTTTCATTAGTGTTTGTGGCTTACAGACTTGAGTAGTTTGCTGCATTGAATTTGTATAGTTTACAGGTTTATATTGTAGTCACTGTACACTTTAAAAGATTTTCTTAGATGGAGAAATTCGGCAATTGCAAAAAAACGGCAACCCATCTTTCCAACACAACAACGTAAAGTTATACGTTCCATATTCGGGAGTAGCATTATAGCCTATTAGCTGAATTTATTTTGATATAAATTAAAATAAAAACATACAATGGATAATTTGGCTCATTCCATCCAGAAAGTATGAAACAGAAACTGTAGCTAAGATTGAAAATGCAAGGAAAAAAAGTAGCAGAAAAATGGATTGTGAGCTCAACTGAATGAGACGTCTCTCTTTGCCGTTAGATGAAGTTTCATCAACGGTGGAGGCCCAAAATATATTAGAGTCAGTATTTGATGCCGTTAACCATAAAAGGGTCTATTTTTGTTGAGAGGAGAGGACAGAGGGGGGAGGATAGGAGAGAGGGAAAGGGAGGAGAGAGAGGGAGAGAGGGAGAGGGGGCTAGGGAGAGAGTGGGAGAGAGAGATGTTCATTCATTCTCTCTCCCATTCAATTTTGCCGATTTTTGTTGGAGAGAAAGAGAGAGAGGGAGTGGGGGGGGAAGAGTGGGATGGCTGCCCTTTGGTTCTCTTGCCGCTACTTTTTGAAAAGAGGGAGAGAGAGGGAGAAAGGGAATAGAGAAGGGGGGGGTGGCCCATCTCTCTCGTTCTCCCCCTCTTTCTCCCTCTCTTTCTCCCTTGTCGTTTGTAATTGAGAAGAGACGGAGTCAGAGAGAGAGAGGGGGCTGCCATCCCTCTTTCTCTCTCATCTCCCTCTCTTCCTCTCTCCATCTATTAACCTAAAAAATCCTAAAATTCCTTTGGGCAAGGGAGATTTAGGGGGCAGCCTTCTCTCTCCCTCCCCCAAAAAATGAAACGGCATAGAGAGAGGGAGAGGGAGGGAGAGGGGGAGGGGGAGGAGGGGGAGAGGACAGAGGGAGAGAGAGAGAGAGAGGTGTCGTTGTCTTCTCTTATTCTGACCTCTGTAAGACTTGTGTGATTTCTTCCTTGATGGCAATCATTTTTCCTCATACACAATTGTTATGCTCCTCGACCAGATGGAGAAAAGACAACTCTGTTGGGAGTGCTCTTAGGGACACACCATTAAAACTGTTGTGAGAGCTGGTTTTATCTGCTACGCCTCCAATTTCGTTTATTTCAGTAATGTGTAATGGACTGAATTCCAATTGGGGTATCTCCAATATGATAGATAAGTGTGAGTTTGCTTTAAAAGTCAATGCAAATACCCAACTCCTATTTCTGAACCCAACTAAGTATTAGTTTGTTGTAAACAACATTGTTAATGTGTAATGTGTTTTAGTGTATTAAAATTATGTAAGGAAATAAGCAAGGCGACATAAGTTAATCATTCGTGGAGTAGGATGATTATCGTTACTAGATGCATTTATTGGACATACTTGAACCAAAAAAGGCAAAAACAAATTCGTGAAACAGCAATTTTATATTTTTTTCAATTCACGAAGACCAATTGGCAACATGTTCATTGAAGAAGCAATAAACATAATAGTTCATTGCATGTTCATGGATTCTTGTTTTTCTTTCCTTTGGACACATTTTGTTGTACCGCTTACAGGACAAACTCCAAATGATAAGCCTGGACTCGATTTTGCGTATCCACTGAGACCTTTTTTTCCGTACTTACGAGAATGTCAAACTCATTCTTTACAAGAGCGTAAACATTTTTAAACAAGTTATTTCATACAAGAGTTGAAAAAATGACAGCGGCAGTCATTGATTAGACAACATGTTGGAAAAATGATCTTCTGTTTTTAATTTACAAGTGTTCAACAAGAATTACAACTACTACTTGATTCCAAAAACCCCTCCCAACTCTAATATCTACTATGTAAAGGATACAAATTTTGGGTACTAATTTTACCACTTGGTAATCATGGTTTCCAAATCCCTTTTATATCTTCCAAATCCCTTTTATATCTTCCAAACCCCTTTATACTCGCCAAAGACCAGCCGAGAGTAAAAAGCAGCCATGGCTATTAATTCCTCTAGGATTCTCCGATTACAAATTGTAATCTCAAACTAACCTCACTAAGTATTGTATACTTACACAGAACCAACTGGGGCGATTTCCGAATCCGTATAGTCTTGCCCACATAACATGTATGCGAGATAACTTGGGAACAAAGTATACGTCATCGACAAACCGACAAGTTGAGAGCCTACAATAATTAGTGCGCCGCCTCCAAAAGATTGTGCAATGTTATGAAATGCCATGTGGCAAACAAACACGAGCGCGCCAATAATAGCGGTCGTGACTCCCGTCGAACGGTTATTTGGAAGTAGCCTCAATGCGACAAAAGAAAGGTAAGTAGCATAAGCAATGTCTATTATTCCCATTGTGATTGTTAATTCGGGATAAAATACCATAAACGGAGGCGCTACAACGGGACTCATGTAACGACCCTTTCCTAGTGCGTGACGTAGAATGACACCACATGCAAGTTGAGCTCCTCCGCCAATAAGAACAAATGTTTCGAATATAACCAAACGAGATCGGTGATATTCGGCGTTATATATGTGGCCTTCACCCGTTTGTACCTTCAAAAGTTTAAACGCGAGGAAAAATTGGCTTCCTTGGAGAATAAAACAATACGCGACTGAACCCAAAATTCCCATAGCCGTTACGGCTTTTGATTGGCTCTCGTTTAAACCCATCCAAAGAGACATTTTGGCGCGGTCTTGTGTGAAGGCGGGCGCGGCGATTGTATATACGACAAAAGTGAACCATCCGAGACACTGGCAAATGATTGTCCCGATTGTGGCCGCGGGACTTCCGATTCCCAAAATCGCCTCCCCAAGTCCGACAAAAAGGCCGGTGAGACCGAAAAGTACTTCGACAACTGAGAAGCGACAAAAAAAAGGGGTGGGGAAAATTGGTTAGGACATATGACTTCTAATTGGTGATTTGAATTGTTTTCTGGCCGTTTTAATATTCGATCATCGCACTATACAAATGAAAACAATACGATTCAAAGGAGTGTTGTCACTGTCCGGTTAAACGTTTAAACCATGTTTAAACACATAAATGAAACTTCCGGCTAGTTTAAACAATCAAGTATTGTACTTTCGTACAAAAAATCAATCGGGTTCTAGGGTCCATAATTATTGATTTTTAGCAGTAAAGGTTTGAATAAAAGGACATTGGAATTAAAAGAACATAAATATTTATATATAAATGATCCACTGCTATTGCTACTTATCTACAACTTGACATTGAAAAAACAAAAAATAGAAGGTTAGGCAGTCATAATCGTTAGCATTAAGAACTACCACATTAATATTTTTATTTTAATACCCTTGTTTCTAGAAAAAAATTACGGACTTCCTAGGAATCATGAGCTGAATAACAATGTTAAAGTGACGTGGACAATATTTGAATTTCAAAGCCTGAAACAAAGCACAAAAGTCGAAACATGAAATGATGAATTGGGAATACTTAAAAATAGCTTTGGAAAACCGAAACTATTTGTGAGAGTTAGTAGCCCTTGTGGGTTGACACTTTTTATAATTATTATTATTGGTTGACACGTGTGTGTTAGTCAAAAATGCTGAAACTGAGGCCATATTATACGCTGTAAAGTCGTATTTCACATACAAAAAGCCGCACCAAACGCTTAAATATGCGTATCCTTGTAAGAATACGCACAGATCACCTAAACTCTTAAAGCATGGACACATTTTAACGCACGTAAAAATTAGGGTTTGTTGACTTTGTTTGACCGAGCTTTGTTACCTGCGCCGGCGATGAGAACTCCGGGCGGGAAATTGTACTTGTCACCGTCCCATTCTTCCTTCGGCGTGTTGACAAGGATATCCGTTCGTACTGTACCTTCGACGAGAATCAGTACGGATACAAGAGCCAAAAGCCCACCTGTACGGATGTGCTCGATTTTTGAACCTTTTGAAATGTCGTTGGAACCCATTCTGAAGCTTTTGAAATTCAAATTCTTACCGAGGGCTGGTGAAAAAGGGAGGAAAAGTGGAAAAGTAGAAAAAGATAAAATGATATAAGGTGAAGGAAAGTGGACAGCGCGGGGAGAAAATTCGCACTTTTGAAATCTGCGAATGAATTGCACGCTTTATATGTTTGATTCGATTGCATCGTACTTCCTAGAAAGTACAAGACCAATACGGAATAAGGTACCCGCAAAAATGTACGAACCATGAAGTCACGTGGCTCATTTCGTGGGCAGCTTCCTCTAAGAATTGTACGATACGAACAACTTCAGAAACGTCCAAAATTTGTGACAGATCGTTGACGTCGGCGAGATAGGCGCAATTTTGGATATTATGTACTTTTTTGTTTTATCTACGGTAAAGTGTTATCTTGGATGAGGTTATGTCTCGGAAAAGTACATGTCAATTGTACAGTTCGTACACTGAGAAGCTTCGTGAGAAGGACTGGTAATAATATGTACTTGATTCTTTCTGGGCCGTTAAACCCAAAAAGTAGTTCATGACCTGACCGAAAGTAGAAACAAACGTCGGATTAGGGCACATAAAACACGCTGGACCAATAAGGATGCCGTAAATTAACTAGAAAAAAGTTTCACCTATGAGAAAAAAACCACCTTGTCCCATTTCTTTTCTCTCATTCACTCCAACTTTTCAAACAAAACTTTTCACGAGCCTCGGAATCTGGCAAAGGCCAAAGACCACCCGTACGGTCACCAACCAAAATGACTTAGGCTTCTAGCTAGCCGTTCAAAAGTTGACACGTGGCAAAAAAGTCATGAAGTGCATGACGTTACATTACGCTACATGCGAATTCGTCAACTTCGCATAGCGTAACGTCACGCTTCAGCCAGTACAATACTGTACCGTACCGTCCCCCACTATAAATTCGTTGAGAAGCGCCAGAACGACCTGTAAAGCTACGGGAAAACGAAAAAAATCACGAGGTGTAAAAAAAAACATAACGAAACAAAAACTGCAATGGCAGTCAGCCACGTGGCAGAGATGAAAGGTCGCGTGACGGTCTTTTCAATTTCCGGATGTCCGCATTGCAAGGCTGCGAAAACTCTGCTTAAAAAAAAGGTGTGGATATCTCTTTCTCACAGGGGTATTTTCATATTTTGCCACCGATTTTACCATTTACGTCGGAATCGATGTAATATCGGTTTTTTGTTTTTAGTATATGGTTTTTGTTTAATTTGGTCCTCGTTTGGTCTTTGGTTGCCCTTTTTTTTCCTCCTTTGTTATTATTTTGCCTTTGTTATTTTATATTTTTAAGCTCTCAATTGTAGTTTTAATGGTGGAATATCTTTTGATGCAATCACCTTCTTCGTCGTGAATTTTAGGTCAAAAGTTGTTTTTGTACATTTTTTTCCTTCTATTTCGTTACCATTTTCAATTTAAATGCCGATTCTGTGTCGATTATAATGTGAATCGGAAAAATCGTCGATGTCGATGTGAGTTTGAATGTCAATGCGAATGTATGTAATTTAAAATGTTGATGTCGACGTTGATGTCGATTTTTACTTTGATGTCAATGTCAATGTCAATATAAATTTCAATGTCGATGTCATTTTTTTTGTTGCTGGTAATGTCGATGGTAGGTTGATTTTTTAACGTAACATCATTACTGGTGTTGCTTTTAAACTCAGTCTCGGTTTTGATATTTATTTGGATTTTTTTAATGTGTCAATGTGCATTTTGATGCCAATGCCAAGATCAATGTCACGGCTAATGATGTCGCGTGGTTTCCTCTAATGCCTTTTATGATTTTCAGTGTAACCTGCCCGGTAAATCCATATTAAATGCAATCACAGAATGATGTTTATCTGGCATCTTATCCCAACTAGCACCAATCCCAAACTCACAACTGTCAAGCTTTAATGTTGACTCATCAACTACGAATCTCCAAATCAATTTCATTTCCTTTTTTTTTCTTTTATGAGGACTTTCAGCAGTCTAGGAAGAAATGGACTGACAAACACGTTTCAGATGCCTTTTTTTTTTGAGTCATTTTGCTCCGTTTTTATATCCTCGTTGTCCCTTTTTATTTTGCTGTTTGTTTTAACAGGGTGTCCATTATGTTGAAATTAACTTGGATGTTTATCCCGAGAGAAGATTGGAAGTCGAGGCTCGAGCCAAAAAGACTTCGATGCCTCAAATTTTTTTTAACGACGAACTCATCGGAGGAAATGATTCTCTTCAGGCTCTCGAAGCTGCGTCTGAATTGGACGCGAAAATTGCCGTATGTCTTTTTACTTTTTCTCTTTTTTCTTTTTTTCTTTTTTTTCTTTTTTTCTTTTGAATACACGCCAGATTTCTGACCTTTTTTTTATTTTTCAAACTGCCATTCTGTTTTTCTTTCTTTTCCTCTATATTTTTTTTTCTTTCCTTCCTTTGCAGTGGGTTAATGAGACGCCTGCCCCTCCTTCTGCCCCTTTACCCCCAAATGTTAAATCTTCCGAAGAAGAAAATGGGGTTGTTTTGGATAAACAAGATGAGCATTTGGAAATTGCGATTCTTTTAAAAAAAGGAGTCGAAATTTCGGATGTTTTTCAGTTTCCGAGTTTGCATAAAAACTGTTTTCGGGGATCTGCGGCCGTCAAGTTTTTGGCTAAGGAACGGAAAATATGCAATACTGAGGTAGATATGGAATTGATAATATATGTATAAACTTCGATGTAAATAGTAAATGCATAATATATATAAATTTTATATCTTGTTCGCATTTTTTTTCTTTGTTTGTTTGTTTGTTTGTTTGTTTTATTCGTTTTTTCTTTGTTCTTTTTGATGTTCATTTTTTTTGGTCTGAGGAAAAAACAATTCTAACTCTTCATTTTTTTATTTTCACAGGCTTTGGAAATTGGTCAAATTCTACTCAAAAAACATTTTTTTCGCTCTGTGACAGGGTAAGAAACAAAATGTTATTCCTATACAATAGCCTTTTTTTTTTTTGGGATGTGTAAAATTTTCAGTTATACCACATGTTTCCCCTTCTCACTGTTTCTGCAATTTACTCTTTCCCCTATCTGCTCTTTCTCCTTTTATACTATTTCCCCTTGACATATGTGAATTCATCCGGAACATTCACTTGTCTTTAAGAAATCCATTACTTTTTTTTACATTTTTAATTAAATAATATTTAATCATGAATTCTGAGCTAAAATAAACTCGTTCGTCCGATAAAATGTTGTTTTGGATGAAATGTCGTTTTTTGATAAAATGCCATTTTTTATTGAAATTCTTATAATGTGATGTTTTTGATAAAATGTAGTTTTTGATCAAATGCTGGTTTTGAGAAATTGCCATTTTTAATACGATGTCATTTTTGGAAAAAACTGTCGTTTTTTCAAACAAATCAGAAACGACATGTTTGAAGATGGACCTCAACTTTATCGTTTTCTCGAAGATCGAATGGCTCTCATGAATCACAAATGTCTTAATTTTTCGGGAAAGATTGTGACTTTTGAAGCTCCTCCGGCCACAGAAGCTGCCGAAAAGTTACGACGAATTATCCTCGCTATTTACGACGAGTTTCTTTCCGAGGATGGAAAAGGAGTCGATTATAAAGGAATTGCAAAGGCCGAATCTTTCCGCAGGTGGGTTCATCTTCTCTCCTTCTCCCTGCTCCTCTCTTTCTCCTCCTCTCTCCTCTTTCCTCCCTACTCTTTCTTCATTTTCTCCCTAGTGAGTAGGTAGGGTAATTTTGTATCTGGGTTCATCTTCTCTCTCTCCTTCTCCTCTCCTTCTACCTCCTCAATACTTCTCCGTCATCATTTCCCCCTAAGTGCAATGACAGTCCTTTTGCAGGTGGGTTCACCTTTTCTGCTTCTCTGTCCTTCTCTCTCTCCCTCGCCTTCTCCATTTCCATTTCCCCCCTCTCAATTTTCCGTTTGCTTTATTTGTAATTGGTTGATTCCTTTCGTCTCTTCTTTACTCTAGTTCAGTCACCTTCTTACTACCGGCCTGCAAATCCTCCCTCTCTTCCGTTTATGTCAGACATTTCACTCTCTCCCTTCCTCCATTTTTTCCATCTTATAGTCTCATTCATCCATTGTTCGTCTATCCTGCCTCTATCCTCTCCAATGCCCTCTCCAATTCCCACTCCCCTACCCACCACCCACCATCCACTCATTCTCCCTCTCGCATCTCTTTCTTCTCCCCCCATGATTCATCCCTTCTCCATTCCTCCCTCTCAATCATTCCCCTTTCCCCTCCCTCCCCTCTCTCTCTCTCTTTCAAGCATAAACGACATCTTTTCTCCCCTTTTCCCCGCCCTCTCCCTTCCCCTATCCTTCTCCCCTCTCTCCTCCCTCCCCCTCTCTCTCTCAAACATCGTCAACACCTTTCCGCTCCCTCTCCCTCTCCCTCTCCCTCTATCTTTCTCCTCTCCCTTTCAAACATAAGCGACACCTTTCCTCTCCCTCTCTTGCTCTCTCTCCCTCTCTCGTCTCTTCAGGTATGTCAAGAAAGCCGAATCTCTCCAGCGAGTCGATCTCTCCATATTAAACAGAGATGAAAAAATTTCCTTTTTTGTTAACATTTATAACGCCCTTGTGATTCACGCGACGGTCAAAGCCGGAAGTGGTCCAGAAACTGTCCTTCAGAGAAAGACGTTTTTTTCGGATTATACGTATCTTATTGGTGGAAACACGTACTCTCTCTCTGAAATGGAAAACGGGATTCTTCGCGGAAATCGCCGTCCTCCGTACAATATTCAAAAACCGTTTGGAAATAATGACGAGCGTGCAAAGGTACGGCCACGGGAACTTTTTCTCTTGTTATGATTGTACTTTTCTGTCATTTCTTCTTTTTATTTATTTTTCATGAATAATCATTTGTCAAGATATCTTACTAGATTTTCTTTCCAAAGCTTGGGAAAGCTTTAACCAAAGATTAGGTTAGAACTTTATATTTTAGTTGTCCAGTGTACATGTTACAACAAGAAAGAAAGAAAAAAGCTTATGCTTAAGCTTATGATTTTCTTTTTTGTTGTGAAATTCTAATGATTGTCGACACAATTTTAATTTAGTACTTTTTTTGGAACCTTTGAATGTGAATGTTGAGATTTGGATGAATAACCTCAAGATATTAAAAAACCCTCAAGAAACCCTGAAAATGCCCCTAAAAAAACCTTCAAACAGCCTATTTAATTCAAAAATGTCAACAGTGATTTCCTTGTAAATTCAATGAACTTTTATCTGTTAGGATTACAGTGATCTAATAACAATCGTTCCTAAAAATATGTACTTTTCTTGTCCGTCAGATTGCTCTGAAGATGATCCAGCCTTCGATTTTTTTCTCTATCAAATTTTTAGTAGTTGACTTATTTTTCTCGTGAGAAGTTGTAGTCCTTAGACTCATATTATATAGATTCTGTAGTCGTTGACTCATGTTCTCTGGAGTTGTTCTAGTCGTTGATTCATTTGCTCAACATTATGAGACCTAAGTTTTAACTCCGAAGTGTTCAGCAAAAAGTTATCTCTCTTGTCCCTCCCATTGCTCTGGAGAATCGAGCCATCGATTCATTGCCATACGTTTGCTGGCTTTATTAGAAAACATTTATTATTGCTCAGAAGCTGTAACGCCTCCTAAGCTTCAACAGATCTTCAGCAAAACCTGTGTCTCTCTTGTCCTTAGGATCGCCTGGAGACACCCGAAGCTTTGATTCATTTTCCGTTTTAACTTGTGATCTCTTAGGGTTTATAGTCTGTGTGTTCTTCTTTTCTTGTCCGTCAGATTGCTCTGGAGACGCTGTAGCCGTCGATTCATTTACGTACTTTTGTTTGGTTTCCAAGGGGCTTAAAGTTATAACCTTTTGTGTTTTTCTTTTCTTGTCCGTCAGATCGCCCTGGAGACTCCTGAGCCGTTGATTCATTTTGCGCTCGTGTGCGGAGCCAAATCGTGTCCGCCCGTCAAGACCTACAAGCCCGTCGGACTGGGCGACCTTTTGCGGGCAGCCGCAAAATCTTTTTTCGAAGGCGGCGGCATCGAAATCGACGTCGAGAAACGAACCATCTCGTTGAGCAAGATTTTATTTTGGTATCATGTTGACTTTGGCAAGGATGACGTGGAAATGCTAACATGGGTGAGCCAGTTTCTAGAGGATACCGAAAAAGCGAAATTGCTTGGTCTTCTTGAGAAAGGACAATTTAAGGTGACTTATCAGGAGTATGATTGGTCGGCGAATAGCAAGCATTGATTTGTTGATGGATTGGAGTTGTATTTTGGAGTTCAATAGATTTTTTCTTTTGTATTTATAATTTTATATATGTTATGTACAGATAATGATGATTTGAAACCTTTCTAGTAGTTTTTCTAGTGGGGATCACAGGGGAAACTGGTTAGCTTATTGTTTTATCTTACAACAAATCTTTTATTTGTATTTATCAATGTTATTTTAACATTCTGTTTGTTGTTGTAGTTTTTTATTGACACTAATTTGTATACAACATATTAATAATATTATATTACACAATTCTTCCTTTTCTAAAATTTAATTCTCGAGTTTTTGTCCTTTCTATTGAACTTTCCAATTCAATGTTGCATTTTTGCCTTTAAATTTGTTAAGTTGGCGAGACGGTCCACCACCTTTTCGCCAATTACCGTAACAGATTACTTGTTACTGTTAAAAATATTGGACTTTCAAATAAAAGTATGTTAATTGACTTATCATATTACAGCATGTTAATGGACTTATCGAATAAAAGCATGTTCAAGGACTTATCAAATGAAACCGTATAAAAGCAGTGGTGTAAGAACGCATCTGAACTTTACAATGAAATCCTAGCCACACCAATTACACGACGTTGATATTGTGTTAGTTTTTATATCATTTTGGGACTGGGCCCCCTTTTTTTAAACTATTTATAATAATCAGGGATATGTACATATGATATTCACATTAATTTTTAAAAAATGATTTCAAATCCCAAACTATGGTTTGGATGTAATATCTTTTTGATTTTATTCTCTAAAGGTAAAGCTAGATTGTTTGAGACGGACATCCTATTTGTCAAAATCTTCAATACCAGTCGCTTTATAGTGTAGCATTTGGTTGAAATATCAAGGTTGTCTAATGTTAATTGAGTTTTACACGTGTATAATTCGCTACCAAAGGGTGTCAATATGGCTAGTATAATTCACATACTTACTTCGCTTTTCCAGTTTTTAATTGTTATTTTTCTCCGGTGTCTAGTGTTTCCCAAAAGTTGATTGGTATTTTTCTCTAAATTTTCCCGATTCTGGTGTCGCAATGGAGTTCCCTCGTTACTCGTAAAGGTGAAAAGGGTGTTTAAACGGTGTTATAACGTTTACTTACTGTTTTTGACTTCTTCCTTATTTTGTACTATTATACGTGCCAAAGGTACACACGGAAATTTATGATTCCGTAAATTATAGGTGAGAGAAAAATTAACAAAAAAACCCACAAAAGAAAACAAAAAAAGTGAAAATATATTTATTTTTGTTGTTTATTTTTGCTTCTATTTTTTTACTTCCAAAGATAGAGTGGCCAAAAGAACATTAACACTAACAGCGATACACGGTGTAACTCACTGCTGTAGTTGGAAATAATACCGTCCGTCAAAAGGCTTAAGCGTACGGATCCCGTTTGGACATAAACAGTTTCGCTTTGGCTGCTAGCCGCCAGCCATTGGCCGGCCATTTCGGCCGCCACTCAAATTTGCGGAACGGACCAATCGCTGCGCCTCTAACGAACGCGAAGATCCGATAGGTCTGGTTGCCAACAGAAAATACATACGGAAGCGTGGGATAAAGTACAGTATGGGTTCGTTACAAGTTTCCCCGGTGTGGTGTACCTTGGGTACCCTCGTTTCACTGTTCGAAATGCGCCGTAGATTCAGGAGTGTGTATTGTTATATTGGATCATCAACCTATTGTATAAATGGTTACCCCTTCTAATGAAACTAACGCTATTGCTGCATTCACACAGGGAATGAATGATGAATGAGATGAGGAAACGAATCATCCCGTACCATTCATTTCGCAAAAAAACAAATAACAGAGGCGCCAAAATGACCGACTGCCCGGCTGTCAACCTTTTTGGAGCGTAGCTACGGACAAAAGGTACAATTTGGAGCGTAGCAAAAGACAAATTGTACGGTCAAGTACGTCAAAACTTGACAACTGTGGTAATTCATCTTCTTTTTCGCGAACCCTTTTCGGAATGCAAAAAACGGACTTTGAAAAAACATGAGGTCGATTTTCGAATGATTCATCCGTACCGTACCTATTTTTTTTAGAATGATCAACCATAAACGAATAGCCAATCAAAATCATGTATACCAGAACATAAAAAAAATGTAAACTAAATTTTTTTTTTGTAATTGTGACGAAAAATCCTCCTCCCTCTTTACCTCTTGGTGAGGCGAACATTCTTCCCCCACGTCGTAACGTCGCCCATCTTCCATCTCACTCCCATCTGAAACATCGGTTTCACGCTGATTTTTTTTTTTTCCCATCGAAAGCGAGATCGCCTCACTTCAAAAAACCTTAAGGTATCACTCCTTAGAATATTTGTTGATATTTTTTTTTTTCAAATCTCATTTATTAATTTTGCATTTTGTATTATCATAAATGGAATATTTATGGGTGTGATTGCACGCGTTACCCTAAAGCTAATGGGGGTGTATTATTACTATGAAGGTGAATAAATGAGAAAAAAAACAACGCAAAATAAATAAGAAAAAAGGGATTAAAAAAGAGTAAAGATAAAATGAGAAGAAAATAGACAAAGAAGATTAGAGAATAAAAAAAGAAACAATGCATAAAAGCATTGTAATAACCCTCCCTCCCTCTATCCCTCTCTCCCAAACTACCCTCCCCCCCTCCTTTTATCCCTCCCTACCTCCCTCCCTCCCAATTTGCCCTCCCACCCTCCCTCCCTCTCTCTCTCACCCTTCCTCTTCTCTCTCACCCTCCCTCCCTCCCTCCCTCTTTCCCTCCCTCTCTCCCAATCTACTCTCCCTCCCTCCTCTTATCCCTCCTTAGTGCAAAGACAGTCCTTTTGCATGTGGGTTCACCTTTTCTGCTTCTCTGTCCTTCTCTCTCTCCCTCGCCTTCTCCATTTCCATTTCCCCCCTCTCAATTTTCCGTTTGCTTTATTTGTAATTGGTTGATTCCTTTCGTCTCTTCTTTACTCTAGTTCAGTCACCTTCTTACTACCGGCCTGCAAATCCTCCCTCTCTTCCGTTTATGTCAGACATTTCACTCTCTCCCTTCCTCCATTTTTTCCATCTTATAGTCTCATTCATCCATTGTTCGTCTATCCTGCCTCTATCCTCTCCAATGCCCTCTCCAATTCCCACTCCCCTACCCACCACCCACCATCCACTCATTCTCCCTCTCGCATCTCTTTCTTCTCCCCCCATGATTCATCCCTTCTCCATTCCTCCCTCTCAATCATTCCCCTTTCCCCTCCCTCCCCTCTCTCTCTCTCTTTCAAGCATAAACGACATCTTTTCTCCCCTTTTCCCCGCCCTCTCCCTTCCCCTATCCTTCTCCCCTCTCTCCTCCCTCCCCCTCTCTCTCTCAAACATCGTCAACACCTTTCCGCTCCCTCTCCCTCTCCCTCTCCCTCTATCTTTCTCCTCTCCCTTTCAAACATAAGCGACACCTTTCCTCTCCCTCTCTTGCTCTCTCTCCCTCTCTCGTCTCTTCAGGTATGTCAAGAAAGCCGAATCTCTCCAGCGAGTCGATCTCTCCATATTAAACAGAGATGAAAAAATTTCCTTTTTTGTTAACATTTATAATGCCCTTGTGATTCACGCGACGGTCAAAGCCGGAAGTGGTCCAGAAACTGTCCTTCAGAGAAAGACGTTTTTTTCGGATTATACGTATCTTATTGGTGGAAACACGTACTCTCTCTCTGAAATGGAAAACGGGATTCTTCGCGGAAATCGCCGTCCTCCGTACAATATTCAAAAACCGTTTGGAAATAATGACGAGCGTGCAAAGGTACGGCCACGGGAACTTTTTCTCTTGTTATGATTGTACTTTTCTGTCATTTCTTCTTTTTATTTATTTTTCATGAATAATCATTTGTCAAGATATCTTACTAGATTTTCTTTCCAAAACTTGGGAAAGCTTTAACCAAAGATTAGGTTAGAACTTTATATTTTAGTTGTCCAGTGTACATGTTACAACAAGAAAGAAAGAAAAAAGCTTAAGCTTAAGCTTATGATTTTCTTTTTTGTTGTGAAATTCTAATGATTGTCGACACAATTTTAATTTAGTACTTTTTTTGGAACCTTTGAATGTGAATGTTGAGATTTGGATGAATAACCTCAAGATATTAAAAAACCCTCAAGAAACCCTGAAAATGCCCCTAAAAAAACCTTCAAACAGCCTATTTAATTCAAAAATGTCAACAGTGATTTCCTTGTAAATTCAATGAACTTTTATCTGTTAGGATTACAGTGATCTAATAACAATCGTTCCTAAAAAATATGTACTTTTCTTGTCCGTCAGATTGCTCTGAAGATGATCCAGCCTTCGATTTTTTTCTCTATAAAATTTTAGTAGTTTACTCATTTTTCTCGTGAGAAGTTGTAGTCCTTAGACTCATATTATATAGATTCTGTAGTCGTTGACTCATGTTCTCTGGAGTTGTTCTAGTCGTTGATTCATTTGCTCAACATTATGAGACCTAAGTTTTAACTCCGAAGTGTTCAGCAAAAAGTTATCTCTCTTGTCCCTCCCATTGCTCTGGAGAATCGAGCCATCGATTCATTGCCATACGTTTGCTGGCTTTATTAGAAAACATTTATTATTGCTCAGAAGCTGTAACGCCTCCTAAGCTTCAACAGATCTTCAGCAAAACCTGTGTCTCTCTTGTCCTTAGGATCGCCTGGAGACACCCGAAGCTTTGATTCATTTTCCGTTTTAACTTGTGATCTCTTAGGGTTTATAGTCTGTGTGTTCTTCTTTTCTTGTCCGTCAGATTGCTCTGGAGACGCTGTAGCCGTCGATTCATTTACGTACTTTTGTTTGGTTTCCAAGGGGCTTAAAGTTATAACCTTTTGTGTTTTTCTTTTCTTGTCCGTCAGATCGCCCTGGAGACTCCTGAGCCGTTGATTCATTTTGCGCTCGTGTGCGGAGCCAAATCGTGTCCGCCCGTCAAGACCTACAAGCCCGTCGGACTGGGCGACCTTTTGCGGGCAGCCGCAAAATCTTTTTTCGAAGGCGGCGGCATCGAAATCGACGTCGAGAAACGAACCATCTCGTTGAGCAAGATTTTATTTTGGTATCATGTTGACTTTGGCAAGGATGACGTGGAAATGCTAACATGGGTGAGCCAGTTTCTAGAGGATACCGAAAAAGCGAAATTGCTTGGTCTTCTTGAGAAAGGACAATTTAAGGTGACTTATCAGGAGTATGATTGGTCGGCGAATAGCAAGCATTGATTTGTTGATGGATTGGAGTTGTATTTTGGAGCTCAATATATTTTTTCTTTTGTATTTATAATTTTATATATGTTAAGTACAGATAATGATGATTTGAAACCTTTCTAATAGTTTTTATAGTGGGGATCACAGGGGAAACTGGTTAGCTTATTGTTTTATCTTACAACAAATCTTTTATTTGTTGCTATTTTGACATTCTGTTTGTTGTTGTAGTTTTTTATTGACATTATTTTATATACAACGTATTAATAATATTGTATTACACAAAAAGCAGTGGTGTAAGAACGCATCTGAACTTAACAATGAAATCCTAGCCACACCAATTACACGACGTTGATATTATGTTAGTTTTTATATCATTTTGGGACTGGGGCCCCTTTTTTTTTAACTATTTATAATAATCAGGGATATGTACATATGATATTCACATTCATTTTTAAAAAATGATTTCAAATCCCACGCTATGGTTTGGGTGTAATATTTTTTTTGGTTTATTCTCTAAAGGTAACGCTAGTTTGTTTGAGACGGACATCCTATTTGTCAAAACCTTCAATACTAATCGCTTTATAGTGTAGCATTTGGTTGAAATATCAAGGTGGTCTAATGTTAATTGAGTTTTACACGTGTATAACTCGCTACCAAAGGGTGTCAATATGGCTACCGCTATTCCTGTTACACCCATGTGCATAAGGGTGACGTTCCATCAGGCGAAAAGTGGCGTAGTTTACAAAAAGCCGCGACCCTCCGTACCAAATCGTACCGCCTATTTTGTTTTTATACGAAAAACTACATTACAGAGAATCTTGCGGATACTCTCCGAAGGTCTTGGAGGTAATAATAGCCGTCAGGTGTTCATATGCGAGGAGTTTGCTTCATTTTTTTGTGTAGCTGTCAAACCCATCTCGAGGAGGTGGGTTGGCAGATACAGGAAAAAAAAACGTGACAAGTTGGACGATTAAGCTACGTGTCATGATGGAAAACCAACGAAAAATCTTAAGATTTGCACATGACACGCGGTTTCCAAAATACAACCAAAATTATAAACGAAATTTCATAACATTCCCTCGTCACGCTATTTTCGGTAACCTTTGTTCGTCACACTATTTCTCTCAAAGGACTTTCGTTGTGTTCGAAAACTGAAACCCTAAAAATGAGATGGGTACAGACTGGCGTTTGCAAATGTATAAAAAAATTGTCGTATGCTTACTTCGTACGCAGATACATGGTTACGCAAGTCAAGTTTTGAAGTTACGTTTGTCGGTGCTACAAATCTGAAAGATATTCAATATCGGATCGTAGCTTGCGTGGTGCCAGTCAATTTAGAACACGTGGCTTATGGACTCTTTGGGATGGAACATCGACTCAATCGACCCGGTCTGTAGAGTTTGCCGTAGAATTACAGAAACGTATGATGGAACTTCACCCTTCGCTTTTTCAGTTTTTAATTGTTATATTTCTCTGGTTTCTAGGGTTTCCCAAAAGTTGATTGCTATTTTTATCTATGTTTTCCCGATTTTGGTGTCGCAATGGAGTTCCCTCATTACTCGTACCTTTGCTCTCCTTTACCTTCAAACTTTACTACTTCATATCACCAGTGGAAGTATGCACAATGATGATGGCGATTGCAAGTGCGCAACAAGTCACGCTATGAAGAATTTCACAAACGAGTCAAAAAAATATGTTTTTTTATTTTACCGGGTCCTCGAGAATTCTACATCGAAACATGACGATCGGACACGAGAGGCAAACGCAAAGGCATCTTATTCAGCCATGAACATCACGCATTTCAAGGTTATACATTTACCATGTCACGCAAAGACATGTGATGTAGTAAAACTTTTCAAAAAACATGATGAGTCTTGCGACGTACTGAAAAAAGTCAAAAAGTACGGTGTGTCAAGACAAATTATAGAAGACAGCTGTCACGTACATTGTCGCCGAATACAATCTTCACGACCTTAAGTAACAATTTTGTTGTTACGCATTGGGACTCTTAAAAAATAAGTAAGTTCACTAAGTTACAATAACTAGGGGCCATACCCTAACTCCACCACCACCGCTACTCCACGAAATGATTATCGATTTATTGTTGATGATGTCTCTATTCTAACTCACGTTGTCCTTAAGGTGGAGGAAGGTCTCTTAACATTTCAACAAGCCCTCTTCCGGCGAGGGACCATTCCACATCCATGATTTTCATTATTTTGGACCGTGAGTTCCGAATGGATAAACTTGTATACGTTTTGGTTTTTTTGTAGGCGATCAACTTTTTTTTTCCTAAGTTCCTTTGTGTTTTTTTTAATCGTTTAGTCGTAGCTTACATTTTGTTGACTTTTGTAATCATTAAATGTTGTTTCAATTTTACCCTTTTTGTACAGATGGTTTTACCATCGCAATTTTTACAATAAAGACTTATCAAATTACTATCGCCCCCTTTTGTATTCAATTCATACCAATAACTCTATGCAGACAGTTTTAGTATTTTGGCGAAGTTGACAATAATTGGCGTATATATGCACGGGCATGTGGATTTGCCTACCTAGCAACAAAACGATCGTTTTTTTTAAGTTGGTGTTAGCGCTTGCATGTCGGTTGAGGGTTCATCTTAAACCATAAGTGTTTTACAAATTTTAGTTTTTAAACTTTAGTTGAGTTTTATGAATTCTTTATTTATTTTGAGTAATATAATAGCAACAGTAACATGAAGGCACTAATCATTGAGGGGCCTCAAAATCAAAGAGAATTGAGCGAACGCATATTCTTTATTTCATTGGTAAGGCCTGAACTCCATATGAAGTGACTTGAAATATACTTCAACTTAAAATTTTGGATTGACATTGGTTCACAGTTGGGCAACCGTATATACATTTGTTACGTTCAAATTTTTAAGGGGAGAAAGGATGTTATACTATGCATCACTTATGTTTTAGTGAATTTGTTAAACGTGTTCATGTTTAAAGTTTAGGTCCGTATGGCTCGTGGTCCAACTTGACAATTGATTGTTGGATGGACGACGACGTTTCGCGATGCCAATTTTGTGTTTGTTGAAAAGCATTATGTTGAGGTAGTTAAATGGTAGCTTCGAAGTTCTTATATTTTTTGTCATTGTTGACCATTCGTCGACCAAAAGACTTTCGGTTGTACCTTTTGTTATCTTGTTATTTCCCTAATTAACATTAAATATAAGGTGGATATGTTATAGTATGGACATCTTACACAATATTTATTTGCCTCAAAACATAAAACAAACTATAACATAAACAAGTTACAACTACACAAGATTACAAATGATCCACATTGCAACATAGAAGTTTACAATATGCTTGTTATGTGCAAAAGTAATTGGACCATAAAGTTGCACAATATGATGCAAAGAGGTCACTTTTGATGCCGATTGGCAATACATGCCATTATTTAATATCATTGGGGACAACAATGTACTGTAAATGACCAAATTTTTGTTGCGAACGAATCAAAATAATTAGTGGATGTTTATAAGGTAATTGTTCCTATAATACATCTAGTTATACCTATCCCACATTTTTTTTTGTCTTTCATGTGATCTTCCCCTTATGAAACCTTACAAATTTGACCCGCTTTTTATCCCTAAAAACATTATTTTTTCCCATTTTTTTTAGCCCATTCAATTCTCTATGTTATGTTGCACCTCAACCCTAAAGTTTATCCTTACAAGTTTCAACAACTGAAAGTACACGGGTTTTTAGCATAATGTATGCATATTGTACGGGTCTACTATTTCGCTTGTGAAAACCATGAAACAAAACATAGTTCAAAAGTAGGAGTTTATATTGTAGGCCTTCTGTAGGTGCCTTTATCGTTAGTTATGTTACGGGCTTTTCATGTGATCATCTTATATCGCTACTTTGATCACCGATCGTCCGATCGTCCAAATCTAACGATAGTCAAATCGTAAGTTGTGTTATGGGCTTTTCATGTGATCTTCTTAGATCGCTACTTTTATTAGCGACGGTCCGATCATCCAAATCTGACGGTTTAAATCATAAATACCTCAAAACTCATAGAAAAATAATTGTTTGTCCGTTTTTTTTTTCAAATTTAGACATGACGTTTAATTCGATCCATGTGCTACTCAACCCTGTTACTATTTTTTTTTCATTTTTCGACCAATACAATATGGGTCTTTAGGTCGTATTGTATGTTTTTCGTACTATAGGCATATTGTATGGGCGTCATTTCACCTACTTTTGAACTATGAAACAAAGTATCAACTGTTCAACACCCACTTACGGGGTAATCACGTTGAATTGGCCATCATTTTCAAGGCGAATAGTAGAGTTAGGAAACCGTTCGTAGAATAAACCATAGTTCATAAGTAGGCGTTTTTATGGTAGGCCTTTGGTCGGCGACTTTAGCGTGAGTTGTGTTACGGGCTTTTCATGTGATCTTCTTAGATCGCTACTTTGATCAGCGATCGTCCGATCGTCCGATCGTCCGAATCTGACGGTGTAAATAAATATTTTCGGTCCGAATGTTTTAATTGGTCCGAATAGGTCCGAATACAATATGGGTCTTAAGGTCATATTGTATGTTTTGCTTACAATAGGCATATTGTATGGGCCTACTTTCACCTACTTTTGAACTATGGAATAAACCGTATGAATTGTACGATTCATCCTCAAAATGAGGGTAAAACGTCGGTACACTGGCCATCGTTATTACTTATTAGAGTTCAACATTTTTCAGTCATTTTTCTTTCTCGTCACCTATTTTCCGGTTTTCAACCGTGACGTGAAATCGAAAGGCAAAGCCATTACCTTTCGTGTGCTTGCCTCGGAAAAAGAATCCAACGGACCATCACAGAGAAAAACTCTTTTGACTGCCCGTAATTTTTTTCACTCCAATAACGACGGGCGATGTACACCGCGAATCGTTATTAGTGTCAAAGTTTAAATAGTGTTGAAGAAAATTTACCGTAATTGGTGCTAATTAAGAATTTGGAATTAAAAAGAATAAAGGTGTATTCTAATTTCGGCGTTTATGCTAATTTGGGAATAGCAAAAATGGAATATTCGCCGTACGATTATATACATTACAGTACACCGCGAATCGTAATTAGAGTAAATTACTCTAATTCGGTCGCTCGAAATTTCGACTCTATTACATCAAATAGAGTAAACGATTATAGTTTTTTCATCATTCTAATTTAGGTAAGTTTAATTAGCGTAACAAATTGTAATATTGGCTCGTTTTAAATAGTGTGGAGTACGGACGACGTTCGACCGTGCAAAATTGTACTTTTTAAAGTAAAAAGGTACAAATAATGATTTAATACAATCGCGCTCGCACGTGAAATCGCACTAAACGAAAAATCAATCACATCGAAAAAAAGCCGTTCGCATAACTCTCGTCCGTCGACAGCATCGTCGTCAGTGTGAACATTAACTGACATTCAGCGCGACAAATAATACTAGCGTCATAATGACGTCAAAACTATACGGACTGACAGATTTTGTACGTTTACGTAATTTAGTGTTCATAATTTCAGCGCGGATAATTAATGCCGACATAACCCAATATAGAGTACTTAAATAAATTAGAGTAAACTTCCTCTGTAAAAAAGTTATATTACATAAATTAGAGTTCATTACTCTAATTGTTTTTTTTTGTTTTTTTACTCTAATTTTTTCATTACTCTAATTCGGTCGCTCGAAATTTCGACTCTATTACATGAAATAGAGTAAATGATTCTAATTTTTTCATTATTCTATTTAAGGTAAAGTTTAATTAGCATTTTTAATTCTAATATAGGTTCGTTTTAAATAATGTGGAGTACGGACGACCTCCGACCGTGCAAAATTGTACTTTATTAAGTAAAAAAGTACAAATAATGATTTAATACAGGTCGTTATCATGCAACTGCGTTTTATCAAACAGCGTAGTGCAAACGTCATAGTGACCAAAACTGTACGTTTTGCCAAATTCTGTACGAATACCTTATTTACAGTAGAGAATATTAGCGTGCCAAATTAGAGTACTTAAATAAATTAGAGTAAACTTCATAGTTGAAACAGCTCTATCACACAAATTAGAGTTCACTACTCTAATTGTTTTTTTTAGTTTTTGTACTCTAATTTTTTCATTACTCTAATTACGATTCGCGGTGTAGTATATGTATCCGTACAAACTAATAGAAATCGTACGCCGTCGCGAATTTAAAATATCCGTACATGCTATACTAATTTACGCGTCAGACTAATCCCATTTATTTTAGCGCACGATCCTATGCGTGCGCGTCTGATTTAATTCATTTTTTGTAAATTTTCACTTGAAAAGGTACATATATGTACGGTTTGACATCGACCGTACACCACGCTATTTATATTTTATTGTATTTTCAGGCTTTACGCTATTTTGTACGGTACCTTAATTAACGTCAAGGAAAAGTCAGATTCGGACGATCGGACGGCCGCTGATGAAAGTAGAGATCTAAGAAGATCACATGGAAAGCCCGTAACACAACTTACGCTAAAGGCGGCCTACAAAAGGCCTACCAAAAAACGCCTACTTTTGAACTATGCATTCGATCTTGATATGGTGTGAAATAAAGCGTTTTATTTTTTTCTATCAAATCCGGGTAAGTACGATATTTCGCGGTTATTTCTTAGAATTTTTGTTCATTCATCACCAGCGTGTCGGACAGCACATACGGATGATAAAGTACCGTAAAGGACCTTTTGGCTTTTTCTTCTTGCCACGTCAGTAATTAGACTCCAAGTGACCAACAGCGTATTTGGAGGCTGTGATCCTGGCCCTTCAACCGCTAATAGTATTTATTATTACTGTTTATTTTGAGTTTGAATATAAACGAAAGGCCAAAAGTTAGCGAGAAAGCTCCTTGATCAGCGCTAAATAAAGTGTATGTAAACTGGAGCTACACTAAAAATCACCTGTTTCGTAGTGCGATCCACTTTGTTACCAGGTTATCGCAAAATTCGTTAGTACTTGAGTGTTACTAATTATATTGTGGTCCACAGTAATGTTACCCAGCGCTGCAGCTTCCCGTGGCCTTCGTTTCTTTGCTTGAAACTGGGAAAAATATTCAGGTCAGTAACCTTGAAACTGCTAACCGGACTATCACATACGCCAGAATCGCGTTTACTGGCCAGTATTATGGCAATCCTACAAGAAACGGAACTATTGACACAAATGAACGTCCGAATCGTACAGCTCTATGTACGATTCCTTTGAACCAATTTGTAACTTGCTTTGTCTCATTCGATCTGCTTCCCTTACATTCAAATTTCCACTCAAGCAACAGTTTCGCATGTTGCAAATCTTTGGATTAGAGAGAGAAAAAAAAGGAAACCAACGAACACACGAACCAAACCAAACCAAAACAAAACAAAACATGAAAAAAATGCTGTCTGCTGGCATGTCATCAATATCTCATTCTGTATCACGCCAGCATGGACTAACGTGTATCCAGCATTGGTGACATACAAATTGAAATCCTTGCACAAAAACGGCAGTCAGTCAGTCTACTGGCTTCACTTCACTCCTAGTCTTCTGATACAAAAGTTTTGGCTACAAGCTGGTCACTCTTTCTCCTTTTCCCTTTCATCAGTAGTCTGCCAAAACCTGCCAAAATTTGTGAAAACTGTGCTTAACATCCTTTTTTTTGTTTTCGTACATTTTTTTCTTGCGTACTATATAAATAGAAAAGACAGTTTTCCCTACCGTCATTTTTTTACATCTTTACTTTTTCGACCTGCCAGGCTGTCCTCAACTTTCAGGGACGTCCGAAGCTTCCATTTTTTTTTAAATTAACGCTTTATAATTCTGTTCATATTTTTTGTAAACCGTTTATTTTGTAAACTGTAGTTTCTAATCCTTGTTAGCAGTATGTCTCGATCATATGCTAACTTGTTGGACCTTTCTGGAGATGCTCCTATGTTTACAAAACCTGTTGCAAAGAAAGCTTTTCCTCGGTCCATGACAGTTACTTCTCTTTTTTCCGAATCCAAAGAAGGAGAGAATGCGGATAGTGTGACATCTGAAGCGCCGTCATCTTTGTCACAAGAGAGGCTCATTTTGGTCGCAAACATGCTTCCTTTGCACGCAGAGAGGAAGGAAGATAACTCGGTAAGGAGAGAGTGGAGAGGGGGAGGCAGAAAGAGAGGAAGAAGGAGAAAGAGAGGCAGCGGAAGGCCAGATTTTAGCTTCGGTTCTGGCTGTAGGTTTAGTCTTCATTTTTTAGTTCACTTTCCCTATGTAAAATTTTCAGATTTTTTTGGCCTTTGGTTTTGGATCCGGCCTCGGCTTTTGGCTTTGGTTTTGGTAGTTCTATGCTTTTCTACTTGTTATTATTTTCAGTTCTACGAGTTACACTTCGAATGGTCGTCCAATGGCTTCATGCTCTACTTCATCCTTGTTTTTCAATGTTTTTTAGATACTCTAAGGCCTGATATAAATATTTTAATCTAGTTATGGTGTCATTTATGGAGCTTTTTAAAACTGCGAATGCCTGAAGGCTTATATGTATCCCTTTGTTTCTTAAACTTGGCTTTTTTCTCTTCTTGTCAACCTTTTCTCAAAAAACTCGTAAAAATAACTGATAGAAGTAACTCTTTAATATTCCTTGTATTCAATGTATGTTATCATTGGTCAAATTGGTGCGGTGAATGTGAAATGAGTAAAGTGAGAAACTAATCTTCATGGATAGATGTTCATGGATCGATTTGGGCTGTGGTAATGGTACTTGAGGCATTATTTTTTTTATTATTCATTTATTTATTTTGGGGTTCGGTTTACTGTGGCACAGGGCTGGCAATTCCAATGGAACGAAGATTCATTGTTATTGCAAATGAAAGAAGGTCTCCTATTGAGAGCTGGGGAAGAAATGGACGTTCTTTATGTTGGTTCCCTTCCAGTAAGTCACGAGGAACTCTTGTCAGGGCTCTCTCTCTCATCCTCTCTTTTCTCTCTCCCTCTCCCTCCCTCCTTCCCTACCTCCCTCCCTCCCTCTCTCCCAATCTGCCATCCCTCCCTCCCTCTCTCTCTCCTTCTCTCACTCCATCCATTCTCACCTCCCAATCTACCCTCCTTCCCTCCCAATCTGCCCTCACTCCCTCCCAAACTGCCCTCCCTCCCTCTCTCTTTCTTTCCCGCCTCATTTGCCCTCCCTCCCTCCCAATCTGCCCTTCCTCCCTCCCACTATCTCTCTCTCCCTCCCTCCAACACTCCCTCTCTCCCTCCCAATCTGCTCTCCCTCCCACCCAATTTGCCCTCCCTCCCGCCATCCTTCTTTCCCGCCTGATTTGCCCTCCTATTCTCCCAATCTGCCCTTCCTCTCTCCCTCTATCCCTCTCTCTCTCCCTCCAACACTCCCTCTCTCCCTCCCAATCTGCTCTCCCTGACTCCCAATCTGCCTTCCCTACCAATTTACTCTCCCTCTCTATCTCCCTCTCTCCCTCCCTTCCTCTCTCTCTCCCTCCCAAACTGCTCACCGTCCCAATCTGCCCTCCCCCCCAAACTAGCCTCCCTCCTAGCCTGCTCTCCCTCTCTCTCTCCCTCTCTCCCTCTATCCATCCCTCCCTTTGTCTCTCTCTCCCTCCCAATCTACTCTCCCTCCTATAAACCCCTTACCCTCCCTCCCTCTTTCCCTACCTCCCTTCCTCCCTGTCTCCTAATGTGCCATCCCTCCCTCCCTCTCTCTCTCCTTCTCTCACTCCATCCATTCACACCTCCCAATCTACCCTCCTTCCCTCCCAATTTGCCCTCACTCCCTCCCTCCATCCCTCGCAAAATGCCGTCCCACTCTCCCACCCTCCTTGCCCTACCTCCCTCTCTCCCTCTCTCCCTCTTTCTCACTCTCTCCACCTCAATATGTCCTCCCTCATATCTCTCCCCCTCCCTCTTTCCCTCCCTACCCTCCCAATCTTCCCTCTCACCCTCCCCTCCCTCCCTCCCTCCCAATCTGCCCTCCCTCCTTATTTAGCCTCCCTCCCAATATGCCTCCCCTACCAATCTACTCTCACTCTCTCTCTCCCTCTCTCCCTCCCTTCCTCTCTCTCTCCCTCCCAAACAACCCTCCCTCTTTCCTCCCTCCCTCCCTCTGTCTCAATCCGCCCTCTCCCAATCTACCCTCCCTCCTTCCCAATCTGCTTTCCCTCTCTCCTTCCCTCCCTCCCTCCCTCTCTCCCCCCGTCCTACTCTCCCTCCCTCTCTCCCTCTCTCCCGCTCTCCCTCTCTCCCTCCCTCCCTCTCTCTCTCCCTCCCAATCTACTCTCCCTCTTATAAACCCCCCACCCTCCAACCCTCTTTCCCTACCTCCCTCCCTCCCTCTCTCCCAATCATTCATCCCTCTCTCCCTCTCTCTCTCCCTTTCTCACTCCATCCATTCTCACCTCCCAATCTACCCTCCTTCCCTCCCAATCTGCCCTCACTCCCTCCCTCCATCCCTCCCAAAATGCCGTCCCACTCTCCCACCCTCCTTGCCCTACCTCCCTCTCTCCCTTTCTCCCTCCTTCCCCTCTCTCCACCTCAATATGTCCTCCCTCATATCTCTCCCCCTCCCTCCTTCCCTCCCTACCCTCCCAATCTTCCCTCTCACCCTCCCCTCCCTCCCTCCCTCCTAATCTCCCCTCCCTTCCAATCTAGCCTCCCTCCCAATATGCCTCCCCTACTAATCTACTCTCCCTCTCTCTCTCCCTCTCTCTCTCCCTTCCTCTTTCTCTCCCTCCTAAACAACCCTCCCTCCATATTATTCCATCCCCCCCCCCCCCCCCCCCCCCCCCCCCCCCCCCCCACACCCCCCCCCCCCCCCCCCCCCCCCCCCCCCCCCCCCCCCCCCCCCCCCCCCGTCCAACGCTCCCTTCGTCTCTCTCTCCCTCCCAAACTACCCTCCTTCCCTCTTTCCTCCCTCCGTCCCTCTCTCCCAATCCGCCGTCTTCCCCCCCCCAATCTTCCCTCTCACCCTCTCTCCCTCCTTCCTTCCCTCCATTCCCCCCTCTCTCCCAATCTACCTACCCTCCAACATTTTATCCCTTCACCCCTCCCTCCCAACCCTACCTCTCACCCTCCTAAACAGCCCCCCCTCCCAATCTGGCCTCCCTCCCAATCTGCTCTCCCTCCCTCCCTCCCTCTCTTCCTCTCTAATTCCCTTTGTCCTTCCCTCACAATCTGCACTCCCTTCCTCCCAATATTCCCTCCCTTCCTCCCTCCCTCCCACTCTCCCTCCCTCTCTCCCTCTCTCCCGCTCTCCCTCACTCCCTCCCTCCCTCTCTCACTCCCTCCCTCACTCCATCCATTCTCACCTCCCAATCTACCCTCTCTCTCTCCCTCCGAATTTGCCCTCCCTCCTTCCCTATATGTTTTTCCTCCTTCCCTCCCCCCCTCCCTCTCTCGGAAAGATATCTCATGCATATAAAACACACGCATGAAACGCCAAAAAAATAACGAATATGCGCATGAAATAAAGTTCAAAATATTTAATAATGCGTTGACCTTCTTTGAATTCATACTAAAATTAAAAATCACAAAATATTATAACATTTAATAAATGACTAAAAATACGACGACAACTTAATCAAAATTTCAAAGGTTCTAAATGAAAACTAGCGACAACATTGTGTCTTCGCTGGACGTTGAACCAGCTAGCAGCGATCAGACTGTTTCGTCGCCAGCAACCAGACTTCCTCGGCGCTGAACTCGCCACCAACGCCGGGCAGCGAAAGCCTTGTAAGCACCGTCGTCATCCTGACGCCATGCCGGCGCTTGCCTCTATTACAACATGCCAACATTCAAAAATTTAGAATTGAAGAAAAATTACTCGTTTTTGACTGTCAAAAATGAATAATGACAAAATCACAATTAAAAAAAATATATCCATTTCTGTATGTCAACATTTAATGATGATAAATTCAGAATTGAAGCAAAAAAAAAAAAATACAATAAATACAAATGCACGATTTGTTTTCCTCAAGCTGCCCACCCTTCGGAGCCTTAATATGGTCTTACTCTCATCCTCGAGGGCTAGGCATGGCTACATGTGAAAAAGTTTGTGGAAGCTTGAAGTGCAACTTTAATCAAGCTTTCAATGGCAGATTTAAACGTGGCTTCGATGAACCGTACAAATTTCATTAAAAACTTCCCGCGGGGAAATGAAACGTCTATTTCTTTAAATTTTCGAACATTATATCTATACATTTTATTTTTACGGTTTATTCGTATGAAAAGTATATGCATTTAAAGAAAGATTCAAAATCTTAATAAAATAACAAAATTTCGCAAAAATGTCAAAATCCGTACTGATAAGTCATCTATGTTATTTTGCTCCCTCCCTCTGTCACTTCTTCCTTCTTTTCCTCTCTCCCTCCCTCCCTCCCTTTCTCTCTCGTTCCCAAACTAACCTTCCTCTTTGTGTCTCCCCTTCCATCTCCCCCCCTCCCTACCTCCCTCTTTACCTCCCTCCCTCTCTCTCTTCCAATCTGCCCTCTCTCCCTTCCTCTATCCCTCCCAATATGTTGTCTCTCTCTCCCTCTCTCCTTGCCCTCCATTCCTCCCTCCCTCTCTCCTTCCTTCCCTCACTCTCACTATCCAAATATTTTTCCCTATGTTTTCTCTCCCCCTCCCTCTCTCCCTCTCTCTGTCCCTCTCTATTTCCTTCTCTCCTTCCCTCCCTCTCTCACCGTCTCTCTTTCCTCTCCCCCTCCCCCCCCCTCTCCCACTATAACTTCCCCTCTCTCACCCAATCTATCCTCTCTCCATCATTTTATCCCTGCCTCCCTCCCTCCCAACCCTCCGGCTGTCCATCCGTCCCTCCCTCCTTTCCTTCATCGCTTCTTTTATCCCTCATACCCTCCATTATATGCACCCTACCATGACTCTTCCTGGTTGTGTTGTTTTTCTCTTCGTGGTTGTATTGTTTATCAGGGTTATTAGCATTAACCATTTCTTAAATGGAGCCCATTTCATCCCGAGGACGCTATCGATATTTCCAAAAGAGGAAACTTCTTACTTACCTTATCGTCATACTACAATTGGTGCTTTTGAAAAAACGGTGGAGAAAATATATTAACAACCGTATAAATTCACGCTCAAGGGGAAGAAGATGGTGGATTTTTCCTAGATCTACAAGTTTTTGGGACCATATTTGTAACACTGTATGGTTGAATATCGGTCATGAAGATTGTGACAAACAATGGAAAAGGCATTTTCGTATGGGCCTACGCACTTTCGAAAAGTTGGTGTTCATGTTAACACCGTTCATTCAAAAAAATCACACGAGCTATCGAGATGCTATACACATCAATAAAGCATGTGCTGTGGTGCTTCACCGTTTGGCGCACAATACGCCTTTAATGGCTTTATCGGAAATGTTTTGCATAGGAATTTCAACAATCACTAATTACACCGAAGATATTTGTTCTGTACTGGCGGGTCCCCTTCACACCACTTTTATTCAACGGCCGCATGGACCAATGTTACAAGAAATCATTAATGGTTTCAAGGAGTTAACAGGAATATCTCAAATTGGCGGGGTGATTGATGGGACGCACGTCTATTTTTCTAAGCGACCAGTAGAAAACGCATTTGAGTATTTCGATCGTTTTAGAAGACACAGTGTGACACTTCAGGCAATCTGCGATCACCGTCTTCTATTTTGGGATGTTTTTTGTGACCGTCCGGGCTCGACACACGACTCTACGGTATTCCAAGCCTCCTCTATCTACACTCGTCTACGTAACCGCCAAATTCTAAGAGAGCCGGTTGAGGAAATTTGTGGCACTACAGTTCGCCCCGTGATCATTGGGGATGCAGCATATCCATTATCCAATTTTTTGATCAAAGGATATAGAGCAAGAGCTAGTGGAGATGCAAGGAAAAATGCTTTTGATAAAGCATTATCAATTGGGCGGGTTCGTATAGAAATGGCGTTCGGCGTTTTGAAGGGGCGGTTCGAAATATTGAGGCGAATAGCGGTTAAGGACGAAATGGTTCCAACTGTTGCTGTGGCATGTTGTGTTTTACACAACTTCATCATTCTCAATGGGGAGCCATTACCTGCACGGTGGAGGCAATTTCGGATGCCGGATGCAGAAAATGGTGTGGCACCACCTTCTCGAGGTGGGAGGAGCACGGCGAGAGACGCGTTATTTCGTCAATTTTGTAACGACGATTTTGTTGTAGCCGAAGATGATGAAGTGGATGAATGATATTCCTCGAACTGCTACGATTATAAAAGTTGTTTGATTTATTTATTCAACGACATTAAATTCTTTTTTTAACTGAATTTACCTTGTCTTATTGTTCCTTTGTCATGCGTTGTTTGTTCCTTGTTGTTCTGTGCTGTTTTTATTCGAAGGCATCTTGAAAGAGTCGTTAATTTTTATTAATATAATATATACCAATTAAGTTAATTAATACATGGGTATTTTGTACTTAACTCGGCATTTTGAAGTTTGGTTACAATTAACAAACAATTGCCAACTCCATACCATATAATTATCGACATAGAATATTAAATTATCAATAAAGTAATAGATGCACGCATTTGTATGCTATTACACGAAGCAACAATCAACGTGCTCCGGACAAACAATATACAAATAACTTTATTCCCTCATTTTAACGCAATGTGTTGTCAACCTGTTTGATTACATCGGTGAAGGTTCAAAAAGTGAGACAACCCTCTAGGGATATACAAACACACTAGTAACGACTCATATAAGTCTTAGATAAAGAGCAACATAGAACTCATTTTAGATCAATCGTTGATCAGATCAATCATGTATATTAGATTTCAAAACAAATCCAACAAAAAACTAACTTTATTAATGTGTTTGCTTGGCCGGTTTTTTCTATCTTACAATTCGTAACGTTCTTTCATTATTCGTATATTAATACGCTAATATACACATATAGTGACTGATTTTCAATATATTACAACTGTCGCTCGTTTGTTTGCCGATCCTGAATTGCCCGCCTTCCTTTATTTGATCCCTGCATTTCAACAACGCGTATTCGTTAGGATAACGCACATTTTAGTAGACTCCCATTTCACTAGACACCCATTTCATTTGACGTTTGTTTCATTCAATTCTTTTTTTTTTCATCAAAAATAATAAGTTGTTTTATCTGTTTATAATAATTTTTGTGTGTTAAACATTTGTAAGCATACAAAAACATACCTCCATAATTTTTTCTTTTTAAATATCAACACCATGTTTAAAGCATTCCAGCTTTAATTTCATTGCTTCGTTTTTGGCCTTCATCGCTTCAGTTTGTGCCTCCAGTTCGCGAATAGCCAACAAACGATCTTCTTTTTCGTTCTCTTTCTTTCCTTTTGCTTTTTCCTTTTCATCATCCGCCTCCCGACATCTAATCTCGAATGCGAGTCTCCGCTCTGCTATGTCAATTTTTGTTTTTTTGGCTTCTTTCTCCTGTAATATATATTCTTTATCACTTTGCTCCGCTCCCTTAATGATCCCCGTGATTTTCCCGACTATTTCATTGA
>JBBHKE010001612.1:0-12867 GCA_037447655.1 Zygnema cylindricum
CCCGTGGTAACGTATGCTGCCCCCCCTCTCACTCTCGTCTTCCCTCCATTTTTAGCTTCCTCTCCTCCCCCCCCGAAAAAGAAATCTCCTCCCCCCCCGAAAAAGAAATCTCCTCCCCCGCCGACAAAGAAATCTCCTCCCCCCCTCGCCGTTGGCCCTATTTCTGCTCCTTCCCCTGCCCCCTCCGACGTATCTCCTCCCCCCTCCGCCGGATTTCCTCCCCCCTCCGCAGGATCTCCTCCCCCTCCCAACGCTGCCAGTCTCCAAACCATCCTCCCCTCCCCTCCCCCCCCAAGTGGATCATCTTCCCTCTCTCCTCCCCTTCTATCAACACTATTTTTGGTGTTTGTTGGTTTAGCCACCCTTGTTTGGTAGAGAGGTGAGAGTGCGAGGGGGGGGGGAGGAAGAGAAGCGGAAGAAAGTTGGGGGAAGTGAAGGGTGGAATGAGTAGAGAAAAACGCATTATTTTTATTTACCTTTTCTTTTAATTGGTACAAAACGGGGTAATAAGTTGAAAAAAAAAAGAACGAGTAGTGAGAAAAAGGCGGGCAGGAAGGAACTTTTTTTTTTTGGTTTTTATTATTTTGGTTGCAAATGTGCAACTTGGGAAGGAAGAATTGCCCCTTTTCTTTTGCTCACATTTTTTTTTTCAACATAGGTGTTTTTCAATATTTTCAAACCCCAATTTAAATTTTTGATCACTTTTTGAGAACTTAAATAATTTTTTTTTTCTAACATAGCACTTTTTTTGTGCCTCGAAAATCCTATTTTTTCATCCTTTTTTTTTTGAACATGCACAGAATTTGAGAATAATAAGAATGTTTTTCTTTATAAATTTATGTGCATGTACTTGATGCAACCTTTTCTTTTTTTTGGTTTCTTTTTTTTTCTGATGGTTTCTAAAAGATGACTTTTATGCATTGTATCATTTTTTTATTTTATTTTTTTGGTTTCTTCTTGAGAATTTGCATTCATATTTTCTTTTCTTTTTTAAGTATTTTTAACCATATTTTGGTTACTACTTTATTTAACAAAATATTTTGTTTTAAATATTTTTATTTAGCAAAATATATTGTTCTACAAGATGGTAACGATATATCTCATTTAAGGACATAGAAATGTGAAAGTAATAATCATGTCAAAACTCCACAAAAATCCTTACTACTATAAACTCCGAAATGGAAGGAAACATAGTTTGTTTAAACTTTGAGGTTTTTTTTCAATAAATTGATGTTGCTTATTTTTTATTTGTATTCAAAATTTCCGGTAACCCTAAGTCCAGTTATATAACTCTATGGAAATGTAGATATTCACCTGAAATAACAAATGGAAGGGGTATGGCGTATGAGAGATTGTCTCAATTGAGGGTTTGTACAGTTTGTCCGTTATGATTTTATCGTTCTTTTACATCAAAAAATCTTCACTGACAGCTAAACACTTTACGTACACCTTGAAATTAGTGTATCTCATGGTGTCCTTACATGCTGGAATATGTGAAGTTATTGAATATGGATGGAAGGAGTAATAAGGTTTATCCGAGATTATCCATGACTTATTGTTACACTATCATTGAATTGGATTTGTTTTTATTTGTTTTTGTTTTGGTTCCGATTCGGTTTCGTAGTTATGCTTTTAGTTATTGGTTGTCAATAGTTTCTAGTTCCCTCATAGCATTAAACTTCCTGTTCAGTTGTATTTAGTTAGTACCGGGAATTCGAAGAGTATTGATGTGGTTAGTTAGGATTTTAGATTGATTTGCATGGAGATCGTGAAGGATCATTTTACCAGTGTAACACTTAGATAGACAACTCCAACCCTGAAAAACCCTAGAAAACTCTAGTATTGCAAAGGTCTGGTAACTAAGCAATCTATGTCACGACATCCTGGAACCTAAAAGAGTTAACGTTTTGGAAGAATACCTTTGGCGTTTCTTAAGCCCCCACCATGACAATTGGGATGACTTTTTTTCCTATATGAAAACGTCATCAACAATGCATATCACAAAAGTATCAAACCCACACCGTTTTGGACGCAATTTTCGGTCAGCCTCTATGGACACTCTGAAGCTATCTTGCAAAGGGAGAAGGAGTTCACGGCTACGGCAGTTGCCTGCTGCTGCCAGTAAGTCTGTCCTTATACAATGGAGGCCGTTCATCATACGAAACTTTGCTTGGAAGAAGTCCGCGACCAACCAGAAACATAGGCCGACCATCGATGCTGGTTCATAGAATTCCGAACTCGGGGTGTCAAATACTTGAACACCAGGCACCTGGCTTTGAAGTTTATGAGTTTGAGGAAAAACTACCCCATATTGAGCATTCGTATTAAATATTTGGACGCGTCTGAATGTACGACACTCTTTTAGAATATTGCAGAATAGTAGTGACGAAAGTTTGTATTTTTTTTTCCATTCATATAGTTGCGAGTGATAAAATAGGATCATTTAATTCAACTATTCACCAGCGGAAGCATTCAGAATTTTATAGACATCATGACAATTTTTTAATCACAGATTGCAATGGAAGTCGATGAAATAGATTATATATTCAATCGAAATTTTTACATCCTTTCTTCCTCTACTTCACTTCTTTTTGATATGTAAAGCTATGCTACACTCCCTCTTAAAATACTCTCTCCCAAAACACCAGAAGACAAAACTACACACGTCACAAATTCTACTCAGACTCCACTTAGGCAAATTTGACACTAAGGGTGTAGTTACATCAGACGAAAAGTGAGGTATATTACAGAATTTTGTACCTAACCGTACCATGCCGTACTATCTCACCGTGAATTTTTTGAAAGAACATTACAGAAAATAAGATTACGATTCTCCAAGGATCGGGGAGAAAACATCTACCGTCCGATTGTATTCTGGTCTTCATCCACGAAGCAATCGCTCCATCCGCCTCTGTAATGGTGAACCCACCTCGCGGAGGTGGATTCACCAATACAGAACCCGTAAAATCGCTACACGTGGACCATAAACACGTGCGACGAAAAAAAACTAAAATTTTCACACTTCCCCGAAGTCACGTTCCGTCGGACAAGGTGACCGTAAAATCTTTGCCGAAAAAAAATACGGTTTTTGCCTTCCAAAAGACATACGATTTTTGTCCTCCTTCCAGCTCCCTGGTTTAGCGCGCTATTTTTTGTCGTTTTTGTTTTTTTGTCAGCAGAGTGAAGGGAATCCTTGAGGTACATTGACACGGTACCCTTGCGAAGTACACGTTCGTAATACGAAAGTACGGATACTCAAACGAACATGGTCGGTTTGAAATCTTTGACGATTCTAGAGATTTGATCGTCAACTTTCGTGGAGCCACTCAAATCAAAACACGTATATGAAAACTTGTTTACAGACGCTACGCGATGTAACCGAGGCCTCTGTAATACAATTTTTTTACTGTCCGTTCTATTACAAAGACCTGATGTAACCATACCCTTAGGCGCTGACTCAAACGTAGGCGCCTAACAAAACATTACACCGCGCATCGTTATTAGTGTCAACGACACTAATTTGGGTACTTAAAATTTTGTTTTTTTTCCTCAAATAGGATACATGATTTTAATTTTTCCTTAACGTTAATTAAGGTACCGTACAAAATAGCGTAAAGGACGAATTACATTAACATCTAAATAGTGTGGTGTACGGTCGATGTCAGACCGTACACAAATGTACCTTTTCAAGTGAAAAATTTACAAAAAATGAGTAAAATCAGACGCGCACGCATAGGATCGTGCACTAAAAAAACGGGATTGTTCTGACACGTAAATTAGTCTTACATGTACGAATATTTAAATTTCACGACGGCGTACGATTTTTAATATTTTGTACGGATATATATATATTAATGTATATAATCGTACAACGAATATTCCATTTTTGCTGTTCCCAAATTAGCATAAACGTCGAAATTAGAATACACCTTTTTTTTTTTTTAATTCTTAATTAGCGTCAATGACGGTATATTTACTTCCACACTATTTAAACTTTGACACTAATAACGATGCGCGGTGTAGTGCGCCGAACTTCTACGTGACCTGGACATAAAACAGTACCACGGGCCTACGCGCACTAAATAAATTACCAGTTGTACAAGACCACCAAGCACAATCTCCAAAAGTATCACGTGTGCAGAATGCGCACCGGTCAAACAACAAACGTACAATTCATCACACGGAATAACGTACTTAGGGCACTTTCCCATGTGCTAAAGTTACAGTTATTTTCTGTCGTTTTCCTTTATAACTTGGAAAAAAAGGAAAAAATCTGCAGCCGTACCAAAAAATTCAAATTACCACCGTACAAGTTGCGTTCCATTAAAACTTTAGCTGTACCGCAGTTTGTCGTCTATCGGATGCAGTTTATCGTTTAGCGAGTTTCGACCCACTTTCGCGTCCTGCCATATCATCTTCAAACTTTAATAAAATCACCTCGCGAGGTGATTTTAAATAAAGTTCCACGACGTCGGCGAATATGCATATGATTTCGCACGCGTCGGAGGATTTTGACAAAATTTTCCTCAAAAAAAAAATCCACTGCACGTTTACAGCCTGTACGTACTTTTTTTCGTGCACCTTTTTTCCGTACAGAGGCAGTGGAGGGGTATCGACCAACGGACGCCATTTCGCAAAAGCGAAGTCCGTGAAAGCGCCTCTCTCTCTCTCCCTCTCCCACTAACGCGTATATCTCACAATTCTTGCAATGAAAAAAGGCGAGAAAGGTATCAAATGAAAAATCTATGAAAACGATTTCTTTTGACTATCTTTGAGCGTATTTTGATGGCAAGTAGATTAGGAAAAGACAAAAAACAACAATCGGAAAATCATGGCGGAAAGTTTTAGAAATTGTGACGTGGGTGCTGTCATAGTTGAGCGTGACGCGCGTGACGTCACAATGTCACAAACCCTAAACAGCTGCAATACCTCCACCTCGACAATGTGGCGTGCAGATATTGCGAAGTGACAGAAACTGTTCAACGTGCCGGTGGACGTCTGAAATCGAAATTGAGTGGAAGTTTAGCAACATTTTGTGTACCGTTTATGTGTCACATGTTTCGTACACGTCTACGCTTGTCACTTTTTGAAGTAACAAGTTATTTGCGATTGCATCCGAATGCTCATAAAGATGTACGCAGAATCTTCGCTAGAAACAAAGTTACAAGATTAAAGTTTCGGTTACTGGGAAAGTGCCCTTAATATCTTTAAAACATCAATGCTCTCCGTACACGATCAAAAGGTACATAAGCGAACGTCAACCAGAACTCCACGACAAAGTAAAACGATATCGGCCATACAAATGTACGCCCCAACCAAAAGGACAAATCTCCACATTGAACCGAAATAGAATCGTAAGTTGCGAAGCGAAACATCGTCAATTCTCGCGGATGCCCAATTACTCAAATGAAAAGTCACAGTACCGCAATCCTCAAATGAACCAACAAGTGCCGTACAGGTAAAAATCAACCAATCAGCCACGACGCGTGAAACGCGCGCCGGCAAAGTACGACACCACAAAATTACCTCAATACAGAGAGCTCTACAATCACTACGACACATAACCATACAATGAGCTAAGATCGCCGTGCCAACACTTTAATAAGACAAGACACAAATAACACAAATACAAAATCAACACTTCTACCACTTCTCTATCAAGCGCTGACAGTAATGTTACAAATAGGTTTACTGGCTCTAATATTTTGTTCACTTCTCCATCAGGTTGTGTCAACAATGGAATCTTGAAGGTCATTGGCATTTAGACTCGGCTGCGATCCACTCCCACTAGGAGTCACACTTGCACCAGCTGGGATATTCGTCCTAGGAGGAGCAGGTGGAGCACTAAGGCTAATAGGAGCACTTCCAGCAGGAGCTAAGCCATTATCAGACATGTTAGCGGAAGCAAACCCAAATAGAAATACCTACCAGACTAGATCAATACTGGAAGATATGTAATTACAAATGAAAGAGGTCTTTCAACCAAACAAACATGTATTACAAGCAAATCAAAGACAATAGAGCACAAAACACCTTAAACTGCACTTAGTGCTCTCATTTCCTTAAACTCTGTGTAGAATGTACATTCTGTGTAGAATTGATCAATCCTAATTAAACTAAATACTTAAAAGATCTAGAAAACATCTAAAACGTATGTACAGGTTTCACTTGACAACCTACTGACAAAAATCTAAGTGTTTGGACCAAAATTGTCCACTAACAATATCTATACCCTAAAAATCCTGGTGATTTTTATCACGTCCACATTCATTGGCGGCCGTACACACTTATTTACTTAAAGATAACTATTCGTGTAGATACTACAAAAATTCCACATTAAATTTGGTCAATATTGAATAGTTGGTATTCCAAATATATTATAAGTCATAGGCTCAAATTTATAAGACTTACTAAAGCTTACTTTTCAATACTCCCCTTAAGCTTTAGATGGCTTACTCACTTAGACCACATGCTTTTCTGCAGTACTCCAACTTAAGAGCGGGAAGGGCTTTTGTCAACATGTCCGCAACCATTTTCTCATCAGGCAAATAACAAAGTTTGACCACTTTTGCAAATACTTTCTCTCGTACCAAATGTAGCCGAATGTCCATATGTTTACTCTTAAAATGGTGACTTGGGTTTGTAGCCACAGAAATGGCTGCTTGATTGTCGCACCACATTATTTGTGTCCTGTGTTGTGTAAAACCCAATTCTCGAAGAAATGCCTTAATCCATAGCAGCTCTTTCAAGGCTGCACTCGCAACCATGTATTCGACTTCCATGGTCAATTGTGACGTGAGCTTTTGAAGTTACTACTCCAACTACAAGTTCCACTTCCAATCTAAATGACATACACAGTTGTAGACTTCCTCCTAGGCACATCACCATAGCTAGCATCACTCCAAGTATTAATGGCAACCTTGTCCCCTCCCAAAGTAAGCTAAAGATTTCTAGTCCCAACAAGATATCTTAAGACCCTTTTTGCTGCTTCCTAGTGTCTTTTTCGTGGATTTTGCAGGCTTCTGCTCAACACACCAACAGCTGCAGCTATATCGGGCCTAGTACAATTCATGAAGTAAATCAGACTTCATACGACTTGTCTGTAGGGTACTTGGGACATAAATTTTTGCTCTTCTACACTGAGTTCCTCATCTATTATGACTCCAAACTCATGCTCCATTCCTTCAAATTTTTGCTTATACTTCATAGAAGTTGCACATCCTTTGGCATCAGCCAAACCAAATTTTTCCAACATGTTTCCTATCGCTTCTTTTTGAGTTAGCCTAATGATTTTCTTTTCTCTATCTCTTTCAACCTGTATGCCAAAAATGTATTGAGCCTCACCCAAATCTTTCATTTCAAATTTTGAATTAAGAGCGTGTTTTACTCTAGCAATTCGTTCTTTGTTACTACTAATTAGCAGCAAATCATCAACATACACAGCAATGAATATCACCGCATCAGGATTATCACCACACATCACATATACTGAATGATCCGAACTAATTCTAGTAAATCCAAATCCTGTTAAGAACTCATCTAACTTTCGGTTCCATTGCCTAGGGGCCTGTTTTAGGCCATTCAAAGATTTTAAAAGTCTGCACACAAGATTTTCTTTTCCTGCTTCCTCCTAACCCTCTAGCTGCTTTATATAAATGACCTCATCTAAATCACCATGCAAAAATGCATTTTTCACATCCATTTGGTGGATGTCAAAATCCTCTATGGCAGCTAATGTAAGTAAGATGCGGGCAGATGGAAACCTTACAACCGGTGAAAATGTTTTTTCATAAAATATCCATCCTTTTGATTATATCCCTTAGCAACCAAGTGAGCCTTATACCTGTCTATGGTATTATCTGGGTTCAATTTTAATTTAAACACCCATTTACTTCCAATAGCCTTTCTTGTAAGAGGAAGTTCCACCAGATCCCATGTTTGGGCCTCCATGATGGACTTCATTTATTCATTGAGTGCTTCCACCCAGTGTTCCCTTTCATTACTCGAAAAAGCTTCCGTTAACGTTAGAGGCTCTTCTGTGTGTGCTGAGTGAGCGAAGGCTGCACTTTCTCCCCTAAGTCGCGCACTTCGCCTAACTCCACCTGGAAATTCTGTCGCTGGTATAGATGGTTGGGTCCTCCTCCTTGATACGTGTGATTGTTCTTGTGATTCAGTTTCGGCTTGAGGTAGAGGAGAGTATGCAACTCTTTCGGGCATAACATTTCCTATTTCTGGTGGAGAAGATGATTGCAATTCACTTTGAGCTAATGTAGATGCATTTTTTACATTTTTTTTGAAAAACATAGGATTTTCCTCTAAAAAGATATAATCAACACTTCGACTTTTCTTTTCATGGCTATGTTGACTAAATACATCTACTCCTTTTCCCTTTTCCTTCTCTATGATGTTTCTGGCTACCACAACTCTATTTCTCTTAATGTCATATACTTTATAACCCTTGGCCTGATCATCATACCCTAAAAATATCCTTGGTATGCCTTTTGGCTCTAATTTCTATTTTTATGGATCATTATCTAGCAAAAATACCTTACTTCCAAAAAATTTGAAGTGACTTACATCTGGTTTGTGTCCTGTCTACATTTCATAGGGAGTTTTATCTTTTACTGCCCTTGTTTCTAGCCTGTTTCTCACATAAGATGCACAATGCATAGCCTCTACCCAAAATTTGAAATTTATGTCTATATTAGCCATCATTGTCATAGCACACTCTGATATGGTCCTATTCATCCTTTCTAAAACACCGTTTTGTTCCGGAGAATAAGGAACGGTTAGTTGACGTGAGATACCATGCAATTTTAGGAATTCTGCAAACTCATTAGAAATGTACTCCCCTCCATTATCAGATCTGAATCGCGCTATCTTTCTCTCATGTAGATTCTTAACCCAAGCCTTATACTCCTTAAATTTTGAAAAGACTTCATCCTTACTTTTCTAAAAATAAACTGTAGTAAATCTACTATAGTCATCAGTAAAGGTAAGCATAAACTTAGCACCTCTCACAGATGGATACCTAGATGGCCCCCATACATCTGAATAAATTAGTTCTAGCACCCTGCTACTTCTATGATAAGTTTGCGAAGGGAAAGGCATTTATGAATTTTTCCATTGCACAACCATCACATACATTTGATGCTGGTTTTTGACTAATTTTTACACCTTCCACCATTTTTTGATTTACCATCTTTTCTAATCTATCATAATTCACATGTCTTAAACGTTTATGCCTTAAATCACAATCACTGATCACACTTCAGTACATAACATCATTGTCATTATCATTTGTAAGACTCAACCGATACAAATTGTTTCCTCCACCAAATCCCTCTGCAGCTATTTTCCCATTCTTACTCACTGTTTTCTTTCCATTCTCAGATATAGTTTTAAAACCTTTATTTTCTACCACTGACGTAGAGAAAAAGTTTCTTTTAAAAGCTGGGACATGCAACACATCTTCCAAGACCCTTTTCACAGGTTTTCCCTCTACGTTCAACATAAGTGACACCCTCCCCTTTGCTTTCGACTCAACAAAGGTATCATCACTAAAATAAATTTTGATGGGTGAAATGGATTGAATACTCTCAAACAGATGGCGATTGCGGCACATGTGTGCGGATGCACCAGATGCAATTCTGTGTCCTCCATTGGACTACAGAATACAGGAAGCCTCTAGATAGTATTTAACTAACCCACTTTAAGCCACGACCACTTCTGCCCAAGAAGGCAAACTGACAATTTGACTGCACCCCTGTGTAGCCTGGACTCCCTTGAGTTCGTAGCAAAAAAAATCACTAAAAACGGCCAACCAGGCGATAAGTTATGAGCCGGCAAAAATGCCAATTTATACAAAGCTCTCTTAGAGAGAGGTGTCTATCTACCAAATATTTCCTAAGTCCTAAATCCCTCTCACAACCCCTATCTACTAAAGTACGAACCAATCGTATTACTGTAAAGTACAGAAAGGTACTATGGCCGATGTACTTTCTGTACGGCCGATGTACGACATGGCTCTTGAATAGACACGTGTCTTTTTTCCACTTGTCCGTATTTCCTCTGGAATTCCCGCGACCGAATGTCATCCTTCCACGCGGCGCCACGTCATGCCACGTTCATAAAATCCAAAGTGACCATTCCGCGATCTCGGCAATGACGTGCGCTGTCGGATTAAATCCGACATTAAATGTCGACCGTTCAAAGTGTCTGTTTTATTTGTTTCGTACGAAATGATGTTCGCACTAAACCTTAACAAGTTCTATGTTCGTTTCGTTTCATATTCCAGTTAGATCATTTCGGTACTATACAACAGTTTATATATGAATGAAACCCTACATCATCTAACGAACTTCTACGACAGACTGGTTAGAGCTAACGGCTACGCCGCGCTCTACTGGTCGGGGGTTCGAGTCCTGCCGGACTCAACCTTTTGTTGAGAGTGACTTAAGTCACTCTTTAGTCCTTCCTATGGAGCTGAGGCAGCCATGGCTTCATCGCTCTCTCTCTCCTTCAGTGACTACAACAAGTATGGGGGAGAGAGAGAAGAGATGGAGGCAAGCTGCCATCATTTCTTATATATGTTTCCGCTAATTTATATTAAACTAGAAAATACAAAAACTACTTATTTCAACACCAGAGTCCATTATCCATTCTTCTTCCTCCACGCCTTTCGTTGCTTGTGCCATCGCAAAGTATTTTTTTTCGCTGTTGGTGGGAAAGGTGCTCACGTCTTCCTTCTTAAGTTCGTTGAAGAGAGCAGTTGGTTGACCACCTGATTGAGAAGGAACCCGAATTTCGTCCCATCCAGAGTGAAAATTTCCTATGGCTTTCGCTCTCTTATATGCATTACACATTCTGAACACATGCCCTTTTTCATCACAGTAATAGCAGGTTAAAGGTGACCTTCTAGGACCACTACCACTACCACTGCCACTACCAATCTTAAAATCTGAAAAATGGTTAGCTAGTGCCTGAACAAACTTACTACTACCTCTTTGTGAAATTTGGTTAGCATCATCACTCAAAATAAGTTGAATTGCTAATGCTATGTTCCATTGACGCTCTGGAAGAGCCCCAAGCCTATCCATGGCTCCCTTATACTCATTGGGTAAAGTTATCATCAATAGCATAACTTGCAGAGGTGGTGAAAAGTCCCCACCTGCACTTGTACTTTGAACGAACAACCTTTTCATAGCATGACAATGATCGGACATACTACCTCTAGAATATCTAAATTCAAAGATTTTTGTTGTTATATTAGTCTGAACAGTGACATCAAGCTGAAAATACATAGCATGTACACTAAACCAGATTTGAGAAGCCTTTTTCATATCAAGGTAAAACATTTCTAACTCCTTTGTCATAGACTGCTTTAAGACATTAAGGCAATGGAGATTCTTCTTTCTCCAATCTGGTGCTGTCTCATCAACAGTCCCATCCACAATGGATGACAAGTCTCTCTCTTCGAAATATGAGCTCAACCTATAATCGTATAATAATCGTATGGTCGACGTTGTCGCCCAAAAGTTTGGAGAATGTTGACGAATCTGCAGTTATCATGTTTTATATAAAAAAAACAGTAGGGTTCGGTACGAAAATGAGCTGGATATGTACGAAAATGTACTTTTTCCAGTAAACAATCCCACTTTTCGCCTGATGGAGGTTCACCCTTAAACTAAGCGTATCATGATTGCAAAACTGACAATCAACGCTAACACAAATCCCACAATGTAAAATCTAACAATCCCCCTCTCAATGTGGGAATTGTCGAATCGCCACCTCAACTCCAAAATAACGTAAACAAACTTACATGAAACAACAAAAGACAAACTAGACACCCGTGCGACTTAAACGTGTCGGCCGATTACAAATTTGAAACTAACAACGAGCTTTTGCCATAGGCGTCTTCCGCTCTAATTGTCCAAACGTCCACCCCTTGTTCGCCTTAAACGTATCAATCACCTCCTCACTAAGAAACTCCTACATGAATTCGAGTTCTTCAAGATCAAAATCGTAGCTATGATAACACTTGTATTGTGGAAGCCAATCACCATTACGGAAACACATGGGAGCATTTAAACTATTATATATTGCTATGCAAGTTCTGATTCTACAGTTAATGGTTGCACTTCTCTTTCATAGATATCTTATGCCCCACGCATCAGGTTGGAAGCAAACCTTTCGAATGATCATTGTGAAAGACCTCGACCTACTCATCCAGTACGTTTGGAACGAAGGGTCAGATTGTTTGTAACTGTCCTTTATCGGCTGGATTGGCACATCAGTCTCTTCTACATTGGACCTGGCCAACTTAATGCCTAAGTGTCTTCCAAGGATTCCACTTGCACCATCATAAGTTTACAATTTTACATCCCTGCCTGGTTGCCTTATGGACTTGCAAGGATGATAATCAGAGGATTAGTTTGAGATTTAATACCAAAGAATATGCCCAGTTTTGAGTAGAAACGATCGTATCGCTATTTCGCAGTGAAGTACATGTACCCATTGCACAACATTTTTGGTGAGCTATGTGTTCCCTAAAACTATATCCATTGCATTGACTAACATAAAAAAAAACTTATATACTACTATATTGTTCTCTAGTTCATCCTAAGCTCTCCCCTTTTTGCTATCTCCCTCCAACGATGACATAGAAAATCCACGATTCCACTGCATCATCATGATAACCAGGAATCAAGAATCAAGAAAGGGACAAATTTGGTAGCCTTATGAGGGACAAAAAAAAAGGGGGAGAATTTTGAGAGAGACAGAGGGAGAGGGAGAGGGAGAGGGAGGGGGAGGAGTAAAGGGAGTAGGAGAGGGAGAAGAAGGGGGAGAAGGAGAAAGGATGGGGAG
>JBBHKE010001612.1:12877-99837 GCA_037447655.1 Zygnema cylindricum
AAGAGAGAGAGAGAGAGAGAGAGAGAGAGAGAGAGAGAGAGAGAGAGAGAGAGAGAGAGAGAGAGAGAGAGAGAAAGGAAGGAAGGAAAGAGAAAAAATTAGGGTTTCTAACAAGATTTTTATAGGGAATGAGAGGGATGAACAAAAAGAGACATGGAGAAAGCGAGAGAAGGAGAAAGATAAACTTACTTGTTGTGCAAATTCCCAAAAAATGTTCGGGAAATTTTCGGATTGGCCGAGAACGAAAATGCTTTTCCCTCTTGGAATTCTTTTATCTCCAGTCAATTTTGACACTTATATGCGAATAAGATGAATACTCAATAAGGGAAAAAGCTAGAAAATGGAAAAGTAAAATGTCGCTTAGTCAAGTAAGCAAGTGTGTCTCATAGTAATTAAATAACCTTACCTACAATTAATGTATGTAGATTAGAGTAAAATAATAAAATAGACTATTTATTGAAAGGTTTGTTACGTATACAAAACATGACCAGAAAAAAACTTATTTTCACATGACTAGGTACTATTTGTCAAATTTTATTATTTTTACCTTTTTTCAAAGTCACGGCTATACGTTGGGAAGTTATATCCAGATTAGTGTTACCTATAAATCTACGGTAATGTTTTTAAAGCATTATGTCAATGAACCCAAAATAGAGTTAATAACACACTTATAATTTCTTTAAAATTCAAGCGATTCACGCTCATATAAGTTTGTCACATCTTTGTTCGCGCCGTCTTTTACGTCCTTGTCAATTTTGTCCTATCCGTTTGCACCTCCATACTCTCTCTCCCCTACTCCGTGTTTCCAATCAAAACTTCATTAGTACCACACTACACCTGGTAATTACGTGCGCAAGCAAACAAGCACAGGGACACTAAATCTCCAATTACAATATAAATCACTTGTAACAATTAATCCAAATTACTGAAAATCAATGTTCATTTAATTTTATATGGACGAAACGGTCTTATAATCTCATTCAAGAAATAGGAACTGATACCACACGAAACGAAGAGATCAATAGAGGAAGACTTAAGTTGACTAAGGAAGGTAAAAGTCAAGCTGCGGGAATTGTACGGAGACAAGTACGGATGTTCGTTCGACAAATCTGACATGCGCACAATGACGTCAACGTGCTAGGTACACCTTTTTTTAAGGACGTACGGTGACGTGTGACAGTAAAGCGATTCACTATTGGGTAAATAGATTAATAATATTATTTTGCACTATTACTTCTAGCATTTCGTGTTTTCCTTCTCCCTCTCTATTTGTGTCCCCCCCTCCTTCTCCCACCCCTCCTCTTTCTTCCCCACCCTCGCTCCCTCTCCCTCCCCCCCTCCTTCCCTCTTCCTTCATCTCGAGGAGGGATCATTTTGGGGGGGGGAGGAGAGAACTTTTTCGAGGAGGGAGGTGAGGAATCGAAGAATGGAGGGAAGACGAGAGTGAGAGGAGGGACAGCATATTCATAGGGAGGGGTGGGGGGAAGGGGAGGGGCGGGAGGAGGGACGTCAACTCCTGTCAAGTTTTGTGGGAGGGGGCCGAGAGTACCATTGATGATAACCTGAGAGAGAGAGAGAGGGAGAGGGAGGGAGAGGGTGAAGTTATTTAGGAAGGGGTAGTGGGAGAGGCGAAAAAATATCATAAGAAGAAGAGAAGAGAGAGGAAGGGAGGAAAAAGGAGGGGGGAGAGGAGCGAGAGAGTGAAAAAAAGGTACATGTATTATTTCAAGAAATTTGAGGGAGGAAGAGATAGTGTGGGGTGGAGAGAGAGAGAGAGAGAGAGAGGAGGGAAGGAGGAGGGAAGGAGGGAGAGAGAAGGAAGTAGACACGGAAAGGAAGGCTTGACAATGTAGAATAAAAAATTGGCACCAGAATAGAAGAATAAAAACTAATAAATACAAGAAGAATATAAAATAAAAAAATAGAAGAAGATCATGAAAGAAAGAAAAACAGCAAAACATAAAAAAATAAGAAGGGGAGTAGGCTTTATTAAAATATTTGCATTTAAATAGAAATAGAAACATAAAACCAGACACTACCCAGCTGATCCAAAAAAAAAAAACAAACAAAAAAGAAAAAGAAAAAAAATCTTATCGCCTCCCTCACCCCCGGGCCATCCCTCCCCCCCTCCTCACCTTATGTCCCGCCTCACAATGCCCGAAAATCATACACCCTAAAAATATGGCCTCTTGCACTGTTGTAAAAGAGTTGATGTGGGTGTTGTAAAAGAGTTCATGTGGGTGAAATCTTTGCTAGGTGAACTTGGTCATCTTAAGAGTGGTGTGCAAAAAATCTTTTGTGACAATCAGACAGCCATTGCCATTGCTACCAATCCTAAACACCATTTTAAGGCTAAACACATGGATATTAGACTTAGCTTTGTTAAAGAAAAAGTAGAAAATAAAATAATTAGTCTAGAATATGGACCAGATAGTGAGATGGTGGCAGATATGATGACCAAGCCTGTACCTTCCCCTAAACTAATTTTTTGTAGGACGAAGTGTGGTCTCAAATTGAAAAGTGACTAGAAAATAAAAGGAGTGTAGAAATTAATGTTTTCTTTTGGTATTTTCTAGGTTTAAAACATGTAAAATAAAGGCAGGAAAAAGCAGAGGCTGTCTGCCTCTAACTCATCTCTCAATCCCCCACACTTGCCGTAGTCACTGAAGGCTAGAGAGGGAGATAGAGCCCAGAGGGAGATAGAGCCATGGCTGCCTAAAGCTCTCTAGAGAGATAGACAACAACTCTCTAGAGAGATTGACAGTAGACCCTTGGTAGATTTACCAAAGGGGTTGACGGACCCAGGATTTGATCCTCGTACTTGCCGTTCGTCAAAGTAGTCGTTAGATTTGTCCTACAATCTAGGACCAATGCTGAGATATATAGGGTACAATAATTACTTAAATAGAAACAAGCTAGGAATTTCATTTAACTAAATGAACGGGTTCGTAGACAATACAATTGGTTAAATATAGTATGGATTAGAGTACCGCACGAAACACATGTATCACACATTTGTTTCGACGGCTAGAATTTAAAGTCGGTTTTAATCGGACGGCCACGATAGGAGCCGGTATCACGAAGTGGATATTTTATTTTCGGTTTTCGGTCTTCACCACACCAAGAGACACGTGGCGACATCTCGTTTACTTGCGGCATCTCCGGAGAATTTTAGAGCGAGTACGAATGTGGCAGGCGCCACCTTTTAGGCCATGCCGTACAATGGCCGTACAGAAAGTACTCCGGCATAGGTTCTTTTCTGTACGACACAATGTTTTGATTGGTGCCGTACGCTAGTAGTAGATCGATTAGAGAGGGGTTTTAGACTTAATAAAATCTGAGGTAGCCAGCCTCTCTCCCAGAATGCTTTTGTACAAAATAGGTCATATTTCACCCTTCATAACTTACTGCTCAGGGGAGCGAATCAAGCCATTTTTCTTTCTATTGACTTAGAAGGTCTTGCCTTCACAGGGGTGAAGCTTGTCAGAATTATTACATGCCAGGGTGGCAGTTATCCTTGTTGGAACACAACGGGGTCAGGGTTATCCTAGAAGCTCCGTGTGAGCTGTCCACTATGAGGACCTATGGAGGTCTCAGCGTTGCAATGATATCAAGCTATTTGATCAATCTTGGCCTTTTAGTTTTCCAATCCCTTTTTTTTCTTTAGAAGTAGATTGTTACATTCTATTCATTTGTGGTGTTGTAAAAAACCACAAAAAATTCAAAAAGGCTTTTTTTAACTAGTCCTCATATTCATATTTTGTATATTTTTTAATTGATATTTTGTTGATTTTATACTTATCAACATTTGCTCCAAAAAAAGAGCGAAAAAAATGTGGTTGGAAAATTGTGTTAGTGCCTGCGTGTGGAGGTAAGACAGATGGAATTGGAGGGGGGGGTTATTTAAAAAAAGTTGGTTTAGAGGGAAAGATATTGGGAATTGGAAAGAGAATAAATAAAGAATTTTGATGCCCTGAAATCTTGTTTGAAAGCGAAAGGGAGGAAAGTGGGAGTATATAATGAAAAACAATATATTTCAAATAAAAGTTGGAGCGGCTAAGAGAAATTCACAAGATGAAAAAACAACATCGAATGGAAGAGGAGAAAGATAGGGAGGATGAAAAATATATATTTTAATTTGGTGTTAGTAATGGGAAGAAATTTCTTAAAGGGGAAAAGGTCAGAATGCACATAATCAATGCACTAAATTGCATTATAAGCAATATCCATAACATCAGTTAACTGTGATTCCTTTATTTTTTTGATTGTTTTTTTACTTTCCTAGAGTACTTTAATTCATTTACTAGATTTGCAGTATCTCCGGAAATTTACACTCGTATAATTTTAGTACAAACAAGATTACTTGATATGCTATACAAAAACTCAAAACTAAAAGTACCAAATTATATTGATACGGTATACTAACAAACACACCTGAACTAACTTCCATAGAAACATGTGAAATTTGGCTGCTCTAGGGTTTGGATTTATATGAGTTCCATGATAGGAGAGAGGGAGAGAATGGAGATAAAAAAAAAGGAGACCGACGACATTATATTTAATTTTCTTTTTTCTATAATTTTCTATATTTCTCTTGTTGCTTATCAATAGGGGAGGGGGAGAAGGCGTGAGAGGGGGAGGGAGAGGGGGAGGGGAGGGGGGAGGGGGGAGGGAAAGGGATTTTACAACATTATCATTCACAACCATATTCAGTTTTGTACAATGATAATACAATTTATACAATACACGTCAATTCTCTATTTTCCTACATGATAAACTTTTACCAACCCCTATCCTTTTAAGCAAATCCCTACTCACTCTTACATATTTATAGGTTAATATAATATAAACATCATCACCCTTTAGTAATTCTAACCCAAAAGTTAAATCTAGTCGACGATACGAAACATCTCAAATACACCTTTCACTATATATAGTATATTCTGTTATCTATTATATACTACTATACTGTTCTCTACTTCATCCTAAGCTCTCCCCTTTTCGCTATCTCCCTCCAGCGATGATATCGATAATCCACGAATCCACTGCATCATCATGATAACCAGGAATCAAGAATCAAGAAAGGGACAAAGATTTGGTAGCCTAATGAGGGACAGAAAAAAAAGGAAGAATTTGAGAGAGACAGAGGGAGAGGGAGAGGGAGAGGGAGGAGTGGAGGCGGGAGTAGGAGAGGGAGAAGGAGGGGGAGAAGGGGAAAGGATGGGGAGGGGGAAGTAGAGGGAGCAGAAGAGGGGGAGGAGGAAAGAGGAAGGGGGAGGTGGCGGGGGAGGGGGCGAGGGAGAGAGAGTGGGCGAGAGAATCATGGTTAGGGAGTGTGTGATAGAGGGGGAGAGGGAGGGGGGGGGAGAGAGAGAGAGAGAGAGAGAGAGAGAGAGAAATGGAAAAGGAGGGAAGGAAAGAGAAAAATTTAGGGTTCCTAAGAAGATGTTTAAAAGGAATGAGAGGGATGAACAAAAAGAGACATAGAGAAGGCAATAGAAGGAGAAAGATTAACTTGCTTGTTGTGTATATTCCCGAATATATTTTGGGAAATATACGGATTGGCCGAGATCGAAAATGCTTATGCCTCTTGGAAGTCTTTTATCTCGAGCCAACTTTGATACTTATATGCAGATAAAGTGAATACTCAAAAAGGGAGGAAGGACAAGAAAAATGTTGCTTAGTTAAGTAGGCAAGTGTGTCTCATAGTCATTAAAAGAACCTAAACTACAATTCATGTACCTAGATTAAAGTAGAATATTAAAATAGGCTACTTACTGAAGGGCTTGTTATGTATCCAAAACCTGACGCGAAATTAACTTAAATTCACATGACGCGGTACTCTTTGTCAAATTTAATTATTAGTTCCTTTTTTTAATAGAAAATCAAAGTCACGGCTATACTATGGGAAACTTTATCCAGATTAGTGTTACCTATAAATTAACGTTTATAATTTTAAGGCATTACGTCAATGAACCCAAAATAGAGTTAATAACATACTAATAATTTCTTTAAAATACAAGCAATTCACGCTAAAATAAGTTTGTCAAATCTTTGTTCGTGCCGTTTAATCCATCCTTTACATCCTTGTCAATTTTGTCCTATCCGTTTACACCTCCTCCATACTTTCTCTCCCCCAATCCGTGATTCTATTCGAACCATTATTAGCACCACACTACACTAATTACGTACGCACTCAAACACGCATACGGACACTAAATCTCCACTTACAATATAAACCACTTGTAAAAATTAATCCAAATTTGTGAAAATCAATGTTCAATTCTTTTTAAATGGAAGATACGTTATTATAATCTGATTTGAGAAATAGGAATTGATACCACACGAAACGAGGAGATCAATGGAGGAAGACCGAGGGAGGTAAAAGTCAAGCCGCGAGAACTGTACGGAGACAAGTACGGATGGTCGTTCGACAAATTCGACTCGCACACAATGACGTCACAGGGCCAGGTACACCTTTTTTCAAGGACGTACGGCGACGTGCGACGATAAAGCGATTCACTATTGGGTAAACAAATAAATAATATTATTCTGCAGTAGTACTTGTAACATTTCGTGTTTTCCTTCTCCCTCTCTATCTATGTCCCACCCTCCTTCTCCCACCCCCCCTCTTCCTTCCCCTCCCTCGCTCCCTCTCCCTCCCCCCCTCCCTCCCTCTTCCTCCCTCTCGAGGAGGAGGGATCATTTTGGGGGGGGGAGGAGGGATCTTTTTGGGGGGGGGAGGGGAGGAATCTAAGAATGGAGGGAAGACGAGAGTTAGAGGAGGGACAGTATAGTTTTCATAGGAAGGGGTGGGGGGGAGGGGAGGGGCGGGAGGAGGGATCTTTTTGGAAGGGGGAGGGGAGGAATCGATGAATGGAGGGAAGACGAGAGTGAGAGGAGGGATAGTATATTTTTCATAGGGAGGGGTGGGGGGAAGGGGAGGGGCGGGAGGAGGGACGTCAACTCCTGTCATGTTTTCTGGGAGGGGGCCGAGAGTACCATTGATGATCACCTGAGAGAGAGAGGGAGAGGGAGGGAGAGGGTGAAGTTATTTAAGAAGGGGTAGTGGGAGAGGCGATAAAATATCATAAGAAGAAGAGAAGAGGGAGGAAGGGAGGAAAAAGGACTAGAGGCTGGTAAGGAACGGAAGGGGAAAAAGGAGGGGGGAGAGGAGCGAAAGAGTGGAAAAAGGTACATGTACTTATTTCAAGAAAATTGAGGGAGGAAGAGATAGTGTGGGGTGGAGAGAGAGAGAGAGAGAGAGAGAGAGAGAGAGAGAGAGAGAGGGGGAAGGAGAACGAGGGAAGGAGGGTGAGAGAAGGAAGTAGACACGGAAAAGGAAGGTTTGACAAAGTTGAATAAAAAAATGGCACCAGAATAGAAAAATAGAAACTAATAAATACAAGAAGAATAAAAAATAAAAAAACAGAAGAAGATCATGAAGGAAAACAGAAAAAAAGAAAAAATAGAAGGGAAGTGGGCTTTATTAAAATATATGCATTAAAATAGAAATACAAACATAAAACCAGACATTACCCCAACTGCTCCAAAAAGAAGCAAACAAAAGAGAAATACTTTTACAACTTATCGCCTCCCTCACCCCCGGCCATCCCTCCCCCCCTCCTTAGAGGTAGAGCCTCACCTTCACCCCCCTCTCCCCTCCTCCTACCTCAGCCCTCCCTCCCCGTCCCTCCCTCCCTCCCCCCCTCCTCACCTTATGTCCCGCCTCACAATGCCCGAAAATCATACACCCTAAATACGCCGGCGTCGACGTGACATTGAAAAAGAATCCTGCCCCGACTCCCGCCGTATCGTTCGCAATATACCTCATGCTTATGTAATTGCACATCTCGTAATCGTCAAAAGTCGGGAACTGACCAATCAGGTGATAGTGCGCACGATATTTAAAAACTACGACGTCACCGACATACAGCGGATTGTCCATCATCCACAAAGTGTAATTGACGTCCAGGTGGGTCCACGGGGAACCGTCTTTCGATTTTGGGTCGCCAACAATAATGTAGCGCGCGTCGGAGGAGCGCGGAAACGCGGTGAGGAACAACGCGGTGGCAAACGCGGCAAGGACGCACGTGCGAAGAGTGAGGTTCATGTTTGCGGTTGGGTTAGGTGAGATGGGAAAGGGAGAGGGAGAGGGAGAGGGAGAGGGAGAAGGGATTGTAAAGGGAAAGGGAGAGGCGAGGAAGACGGGTGGAAGGGTGTGGAAAGGATATGAAAAAGGAAAGGGTGTGAAGGTTAGTGAGACGGAGAGAGAGGGAAGAGGGAAGGATTAATGAAGAATGGGGGAGTGAGAAGGTGAGGTATTGAAAGAGGGAGAGAGGGATTGCAGGGGACCGAGGGAGATAAGAGACGACAAGCGAGTGACTTTGACATATGTGACTCTACGGGAAAATGTCGATGTCTATGGCGGATATTCGGGTAGAGAAAAACGGAGACGCGGGAATCTTTTTATAAAAGGGATGCCCGCGTGATTCCAAGTTTTGGAGATGCCAAAACTTGCAGGTACAATGCTTGTACGAAAACGTACTTTGTTCTTACTTTTTTGCCAAAACTTGTAGGTACAACCGTACAGAGTTTGTACATTTACTTGATATTTTATCGTCAGATCCGTACCATCCTCTTAAAAGGAGTACGAACCACGTTGGTTTTATAAAAGCTGGGAGCTATGCGACGAGCGGTCGTTGGCTCCCCAAATTTGACATGAGGGAAGCATTGTACGGATACATGTCGGTGTGTCTAAAAACGCATCTAGAATCTTTGAAGACACATGTAAAACTATGTAAAGCTACAGTACAGTACTGTAGTGAAGGATCCAATGTGTTGTACGGTATAGGGTCGGTGATGATATCAAAGAAGCCAGATGCGTCACGTTTTTCGCTCGAGTCTCGGGTCTTTGGGTGTACGACTACCTTCCAAAATCTGTACTGTACCGCGTTATCCTGACTGTTCAACCCTGTTCAATGTACGAATCTTCTTGACTATCTTTATTAGGGTGCATCTCCATGCGCCAAAGTAAGGGTTATTTTCTGTCGTTTTCCTCTAAAACTTAGCGCCGTACCGCGTAAGTCAAACCGTACAAGAAATAGAAAAAAGGAAAAAGTACATTTTGCGTCATCATCGAATTTAGGATGTACTACAATTTGTCGTCTTGCGTTCTTCAACCCACGGCCACGCCGAAAAACCTTTGTTCAAAAGTAGGCGTTTCTATTGTTGGCCTTTTCTCGGCGCCTTTATCGTAAGTTGTGTTATGGGCTTTCATGTGATCTTCTTAAATTGCTACTTTGATCAGCGACCGTCCGATCGTCCGAATCTGACGGTTTAAATTAAAAGTCGCTCAAAACTCACAGAAAAAGATTTTTTTGTCCGATTTTTTTTTCAAATTTAGACATGATGTTAATTCTCTATCGATCCATGTGCAACTCAACCCTGTTACTATTTTATTTCATTTTGCGGCCAATACAATATGGGTCTTAAGGGTATATTGAATTTTTTGCATACAATAGGCATATTGTATGGGTGTACTTTCACCTACTTTTGAACTATGCAAAAAAACGTCATCTTCAAACATGAGGCGATGTGTTTTAAAATAAAGTATTTTCGCAAAACAAATAGGACCACGTATTCACACGTGTAATGTTTTTCCAAAAATTTCAAACTAATTCAGCCAACGACGAAAAGTACCCTATTCTTTATGTTTTGTCCGTTAACATTCAATACGACGATGAAAATTACATAATTTGTTTCATTTTGTCAGTTTGCGTTCGTTACCTTTTTATTTTGCAAGGGTCTCAATTGCTGCATTCACACTAGATACGGATGATGAATGAGATGAGTAAACAAATGTCTTTTTTTTTGTTTGGACGTGAATCGCCCTTGACTTCATCTCACGTCAACAAAAACGTCGAGATGTGATTCATGTTGCCATACAATTAGGCGCCGATGACTCAAATCCGTCCGTACCATTCATTCATTAATTCAGGATATGACTTCTTGTTTATTCAAAGTCGGATTTCTGCATTCCGAAAAGGTTTTCCGGAAAAGAAGATGACAGTTGTCAAGTTTTCATGCACCGTATGTTTTGTCCGTCGCTACACTCCAAATCGTGTATTTTTTCCGTCGCTACGCTCCAAAAAGGTTGACAGCCGAGCGGTCAGCTTGTTTGGCGACTCTGTTTTTGTTTTTTTTATGAATGAATGGTACAGGATTATTCATTTCCTAATCTCATTCATCATCCATTTCTAGTGTGATAGCAGCAAATATTTCGATGGCATTTCACGCTAACGGACAAGAGACGCAAAGGCAAAGCGCATCTCCTTCAATCGTAAAACCGCACAGGCTAAGAGGTAGGGAGGGAGGGAGGGAGGGAGAGCGAGGGAGGATGGAGAAATATAGAGGAAAGGAAGGAGGGAAAGAGGAATTGAGGGAGGGAAAGAGGAAAGACGGGTGGGAGAGAAGAAAGAGGGAAAGAGGGCGGATGAGAGGAATGGGACGATGTAGAGGGGGAGGAACAAAAAGAGGGAGAGGGACAAGAAAGAGGTGGGGAAAAGAGAAAAGATTGGAAGAGAGGACGGAGGAAAGGAAGTAGGATGAGAGAGCTGGATGAACAGAGTGCGAGAGAGAATATTTTGATGCCATTTCACGCCGATCGGACAAGAGACGTAAAAGTAAAGCGCATCTCTTCCAACAGTGAAACCGCACAGGCTAGAAGGCAGTACATCTAGAATGTCACGAAAGTCATGCAACGTAACAAGCAGTTACGAAAAATAGCGTGCCTCATCACAGATTATAGACGTTGATAGTCGTCATGGGCATCGTCAACGTATACAATCGTCACACCCTTAAGTAACAATTTCATTGCTACACATAGAGACACTTGAAATTCGGGTCCGCTAGATCTGCGCTAAAAATCAAAGTAAGTTCGTTAAGTTTCAAGTACATGGAGACGCACCCTTAGGGTTCTCTCTCTCTCGCTCTCTCTCTCTCCTCGTGGTGTTCGGTTGGTATCTAGTCGGAAGGTGTTCTCATCAACAACCACATTGTTCAGGTGGCTCTGGGAAAAGTGGGTTATTGGCACAATAAAGAAAATAGTGGGTTTTTTTAAGGTGGTGGTTTCAATTTTTTTTGTTTGACTTGAAAGCCCATGTTTTAATGCATAGTTTTGTTGAATCATCTAACCTGCTAATGAACCCAAAATGGAATTATTTGCTTTCAATCGCGCCCGTCATATCCATTATTAGATAAGAGTGTAAGGAAAAAAAATGTTTTATGTGGAAAAAAAAACATTAAACATAATAGCGATATTTGGTGTACTGTCTATCGTAGATTTCGCCATTAAACGTCAGCACCAGTTGATGCTTTCGTTCATCTTCCTGTCGTTTTCATCTCCTTTGTTTGTCGTTTGTTCCTAACTTTACAAATAATAACGTGGCCGTCAAGTCGTGCATTCAAAATCTACTCTATTTTCTGTATTTTGGCGAATGATAAGATTATTTGACAAAAAGATCCCTCACTCCGCCAAAAAAGCTGCCATCAAAGGTTGTTTGCATGTGCGAAGATAATTAGAAACAGTATCAAATATGATTTCGCGAATACAATATGTTGCCTTCCAATATATAGCGTATACGATTGTTGCGTCTATGAAGCCTTTCTTCTAAAAAAAGGAATTTTCTCGGCCATGCCACTTTTTTACTTTCTTACTTTGTCATACCCTATGGTTGAATACGTGTAGCATTGGCCTTATGTTCGATGTACCAAAGTTTCAAAAAATTTGTCGATAAAGCAATTTATGAAATGCGCAGATGAAAAGGTGGCAAAAGTCAAAATTTTAGTTACCCAAATCCGACATTTATTTTTTCAAAATCTGAACACCGGAAATCGGCCAGGTTATCGCAAGCTCCTATTCTGTAACCCGCTACCCGAAACGCGTTAACAAAAACAAAAAGTTAACCGAAACGTGTTTTTTTTTCAACTAGCCGCACCAGAATGATAAAAAGTAGAATAATATTGGATAGCATGGACACAACAATACGGTACAACAGTAGTACAAACCTACGAAACCTTCATTTTTTTTCATTTTATGTTTACCCGGCTGTAGTCGAACTTGTTTTTTTATTTTCTATATCACCCGGCCGAATCCAGCCGGCCCCAAAATTTGACACCGGAGTACAAATCCAATGTGGATGGTTAGTACAGATTGGGTACGGATTTGGGTGCTCAATTGCGACTTCCGCCCAGTTGGCAAAGGCATTAGTAAGTTGCCTATGTATTACTTTTTCAATGTCATACCGATATTGGAGCGACATTAAATCATGGACAATATGGCATATCCAAATTTTACCTCTTATATAAAAGGTTCATAACTTTTAATGTAAAGTGTCGCACAAGGGTGAGATCTCATTAAAGGAAAAGTGGGTTGTTTACTTGACACCGTACGTTTCTGTACATTTGCGTACCATTTTTTTATTCAAACGAAACGTGTTGACCGGTTAGGTGTCAGGATATCCAAATTCTCCAATATAATTGGGTAAACCTTGACATTTGGATGTTTCACTTTTCCAGATCCGCGAAGCAATTGGGCAAAACATCCAATGTGAATAAACTCTCTTTGTCAAGAGAGTTGCTTCGCACTTATGGTGTACCATTGGTACACGTGAAAGGACAAAAAATATCTATGACCAAAGAACAACACGGGATCACAGGTGTACATGTCGTACAGACCATGTTCCTCCTGGCACGCTAGATCTTGGTCATCAAAAGTATTATCGCAAGCTCTTTTTTTCATCCACCGACCTTTAAAGTTTGTCGCGCCTTTTTACCATTCTGTTTCAAAATTTTCATTTCCATTTCACAGATAAAATTTGGTTGCTAACTTTTCGTACGAATCATTAATTACCTCCGCTAATACAAATATTTCGTTTTGACTTTGAGTTTGAAGATTATATTAAGATTATCAAATTCTGGACGCTAACATAAATGGCACTTATCATAATTGCGAGAGTTCGTTTACTGGCCCGACAAAATAGAACACCCTACCAAGAAACCATCTCAACAGACGTGTGCGTACGTTTAGTGGGACCACCGAATGAAATTGAGGCCTAAGCTTAAAAATTTAACACGACACAATTTTTAGAAAATGTCATCTTTCAAGTTACTCGTTTTTTTAGGGAACTTGTGCTTCCAATGCTCTAATGGATTTGGACCCCATAAACTGTTAAACTAAGAGTGAGCTAACTGACTTTTCTTTTGTAGATATAATCTAACTTTTCTGGCATTGACACATGTCCATCCATTTGCGCCGAGGGTTATACGGCATTTGATGGCATGGACAACCTTGTAGTAGAATCAAGTTATTGTACTGTATATTAAAATACCTAACTAAGTGGTAACGCCACTCTCGCGGTGTCAAAACGATTTGAACATACATGTAAAAGTAACGTGGATCAGTTAGATCTATTGTCACGTAAATTTAAAGTGGAGTACAGTTGTATTACAAACATACAAGCAAGAAGCCCGTAATTTCCAAATGAACTATTTTTTTGGATTTTGCTGTTGTCTTTTGTCCATATCAATCAACCACTATCCATCGTTATTAGTGTTTACGATTTATTAATGATTTTGTGAAATTGCATCTTTTGATACGATGATATTATGATGTGATATTGTGATATATAATTGATATTTAGCATTAGGAGACGTGGCAGATTTTAGTCTATTCCTTTCATTAATTTTGCATACCCTACTATATATTTTTTGGGCCAAGCTAAGTCGCAACCGTATTAGTATTATTAACGCTAATCACCATGGGCAGTGTAATAACACCAGATTGACTCACATCGAACATTGAAAATGAAGGATAGCTATACATTGTAATACAATACTCTTTAGGCATGTTAGATTTTTTTTCGCCACTTAAATCATGTTTTTTTCATGCAAACTTGTCAAACTGTCAATTTAATGGTTGATACTGGAACGCAAGATTCTTACCTTCACATTGTTATCTTCGATTGATAATCCTCCAGTCGCCATGAATGGATATAGAATTCTAGATGCCCTGGCAATACGATTTTTTTTTTTGGGCGTTCGTTGGTTTATTCATAGCAAGACTAAGTTTTCCCATGTGTTGTCTCCATCAACATTGTGCCTTTCTACCTTGATGCCGTGAAATAGTGAATTTTGTAGTGTACAAGAGGCAAGGTGAGCGAGGTTAGAGTGGAACTGGCGGCATTAAGGCCTTCACAATTTTTTTGCCTTTTTTTGTGATGGCGTTGAAGATTTACAACCTCTGCAAAAGAAAATAGTACAAAGTGCATACGAACAAATACAAACAACTGTGTATTATTTCTCGATGTCAAAAACTTTTGAAAACTGACACATGCAAATATTTTTTTTCTTATTTTGAAATTTGTGTTCTTTATTTAAAACAAATCGACGATGTGTTTGAAATACTGCAGTGTATCAAAGGCACGTTGGCAATAATAGTATGTACCTGACTTTAATTTCTCGATTATCGATATATCGCTACGATATATAAAAAATCTCTTGTTGAACAAAATATATTTAATATTTCTATCTTTTGTTTGACAGTGTGAGGTGTTATTTGAGTCCTCATATTGCTCGCAGTGACTGAGGACTTAAAGACAGCCATGGCTCAGACAAGAAGATAGCCAAAGGGAGCAGACAGCAAGATAGCCAAAGGGAGCAGGAGGCACAACTCTTTGCAAAAGATATGCGGTTAAACCAAGATTCGATGCTAAGTCCTCCAAGATGAACACCGTACAGCGTAGCAATCTATCTTATCCGTTAGGTCTCGATGAAGCGTTACATAAATGCGGTATCAATCATATTTAAAGAAATACCATTTGACATACTCTATAAAACGGATTACATAACAGAACGACATACACAAAACGACATTTAATTTTGACGGACGTAATTAAATGTTGATTTCAGATCGGACGGCTCACAGTGGAGCCGATGCGTTTGGCGGTATATGAGCTAAGGTCGGCGGATGACACGTGACAAGCCATGAATGGACGACGGAAATTACGCGGAGAGCGACCATGGCTCGAAACCAACAAGAGTAAACGGGACAACCATGTCGTACAATGGCTGTACAAGAAGTACAGCGACATCAGTACCTTCTTGTATTGTGTAATTTTATGATTGGTCACGTACAATAATAGTAGGGGTTTCAGAAAGGGATTTAGGACTTTGACATTTTTTGAGGCGCCTCTCTCTGAGAGACCTTTTATATTTATTGGCCATCCTTGGCCAGCCATAACTTGTTGCTTAGGGGAGCAAATTTAAAAATTCTTTTTGCGTCTAAATTAGGGGAAGTCCATCCCCCACCGTAGTGAGGTTGTTCAAAACACCTACTTGACCGTGCATCACTTATTTGGGGTTAAAGTTAAGAGGGAAAATTTTATCCTAGAGGCTTCAAATAAACTTGATACTTTGTGGGCCAAAGGAGGTCACAAAGTTACATATAATGGGCTCACCCTCTAGGGTGACCATTTTTAACAGAACATGGTTCATATACTGGGAAACTATGAGGATGGGTGCACGTTTTGAAATACAGCTATCGGGCATTGTGAGTGGGAGTGTGTGGCGGCCATCTGCATATCTGGGAGTTCCACCAAGGTTTAGAGGAGCTCGATTCTCTATAGGATCTGTGGAGATAGAGGAGGTAGATGATGATAGAGAAAGCATTGTGTTGGACAAAGGCAAAGAGAAAGGGAAGGAGAAACTCACACCGATAACTAATGGAGCGGTTCTTGCAGGGATTGTTCCAAAAACAAAGGCAAATGATACTAAAATCTGTGATTTCAACAACACAGTGGCAACTCGTTTTATTCTCGGGGGTTTTACTGAAGAAGTTGTTATTTTCATCTAAATGTGGACAAAGCGGCCAATTTGAGGGAGGCTCTTCTAAATATTTATAAGAGTGGTATGATTCTCCAGTAGAAACTGGCAAATCAGAAGGTGGAAGCATATATTTACAAAAGAGGAAATATGTTTGATTTTTGCAATGACTTGTCCGGAATTTTCATAGAGTTGAAAATGCTGGAAAACAGAAAAAGTCCGAGAAAGAAATAGTGAATACTTTGTTAATGAAACTGCCAAATGATTATGAGAAATTTTTTAACAGAGATCAGGATTTGCCAGATCATCGATGGATTTGGAATTTCGTTGTTGGGATGATTTTGGTTCATAAAAACACCATTAGAATTCGCAGACGAGAAAAGTGTGTTCAAGCCCTAGCAGTTGGAACTCACTGGAAGAATCAAGATTCCTATAAACCTTATGAAAACTTTGATGGAGGAGGGAGACATAACCAATCGGATGGATCCAGATGTAGGCCTCCTGACGGGTTATGCCATTTTTGTAAGAAACGGAGACATTACATGCTGTAGTGTACTATATTGACAAAGCTGAGACTTTAAGAGGCGCAGATCTGGAGATCAACCGGAGGAAAGAAGAAGGCACTTGTGGAAACACAAGTAACGGGAGAGGATTTTGATGAGGATGATAGAGAACTCCTCCTCAACGAGGAGCTGGAGGTGAAAACCGAGCCGGACAGTCAAAAGAAGCAGAAGTGTGCCTTTGACGGAGTGAAAGAAGCTCCCAAAGAAGGTAGGATTATTGACTCAACCTCTATGCATATGTGTAGAGAGAAAGAGATGTTTACAAAAATGAGAAAGATCTTTACTATAGAGATAGAGTATGGGGATGGGAGAGTAGTAACCACTAGATTAGTGGGATCTATGGATCTAAAAGTCTTACTTGTTAGTAAGACATTCATAATCACTTTCTTTAATGTTCTTTTCATTCCACAGCGGAACAAAAAATTTATCTCTACGTCAGTTTTAGATGACGAAGGTTTTGAGACTAGTACAAAAAAACGAGTCTTTGTTGCTAGCTATGACGAAGGTTTTGAGACTAGTACTAAAAAACGAGTCTTTGTTGCTAGCTATGAAGATGAAGTATAACTCACAGCTGAATAAGGTAGCCAAAGAATGTTTAGGCTGAATTTGAGTAATGGAAAGACGGGAGTATACTATGTTGGTGTAAGTGACTTGATAATTTGGCATAAACAATTGGGGCATGTGCATCTAGATAGACTAAAAGAAATGAAGAAGATGGGAGTGGTTGAAAGAATGCAATTTAGGGATAATGAGGCCATAGATGACTGTTGTGGATGTGCTCAAGGTAAAGCCCACAGATTACCTTTCCCAAAAACGACAACATTAAAAAAAAAAAAGTTCTAAATCTAGTTCATATTGACATATTGGGACCTGCCAAAGTGTCATCAGTAGGAGGGAAGAAATTTATCCTTACTATTATTGATGACTTGTCTAGATATTGCAAAGTCTATTTTTTGAAAAATAAATCCAAAGCAATGACTAATTTTAAAGAGTATAAAGCATAGAGGGAGAAACTCCATGAGACACCTATAAAGACAGTGAAGAGTGATAATGGGGGGAAAATACATTTCTAATCAATTTGAGGATTCTTTGAAAAAGGAAAGGGTTCAACACCAAAATACTGTCCCAAAGAAACTGAAACAAAACTGTGTAGCCGAGAGACTTGTAGCCGAGAGACTTGATCTGACATTAAGTGATGGTGCCCTAGCATGCTATCATATAAAAAGATAAGAAAACGCTTCTGGGTAGAAGCTATAAACTGTGCTAATTATCTTAAAAACAAAGTCCTCAACTCGGCGATGAAAGGTCAAACACCCTCTGAAAGATGGACCTGGAGAAAAACGGATGTCACACACTTAAAGGTGTTCGGAAGTCAAGTTTTTAGTCTAAGTGCACAAAAATCTGATTGGAAAAGTAGATGCAAAAGGAAAGTCGGGGTATTTAATTGGATATGATGAAAATGTAAAAGGATGTAAACTTATGATCTCGAGAAAGATGATACCATCTTAGTGAAACACATAGTAGTTATGGATGAAGGAAAGTCAGTGGATACCTTTAAATATACTAAAGATGTCCGAATTAGTATTGAATCCAAAAGTGAGTTAATTCCATGTTATTTTAACAGAACTTTGGTTCAACCAGCTGGACTTTACAGATGAAGAAAAAAATCTGACCAAGAACGACTCCCTTTGGAGCCACAGTTTCTGGTTCAAACTGAGGAAGAGGGAAGAACTGGAGATGGACTCCACAGATAAGGGAGTATGAAGTCATTCAAAGAAATCTGAGATTACTTCATTCCGGCATCAAATTTTGAAGGAGGGAGGACAAGCACTAAGCGACTTCAAGAAAGACGAATGAATAATAAGGTAACTAAGCTGTCACATTTGAGTGAACCCCATACTTATTTGAAAGCAATGACAACTAATAATAATAAAATGGCTTTCATTATGGAAGGAAACACATGGGAGCTAGTGGACTGTGCTTCGTACATATAACCGATTAGATGCAAGTGGGTATTTAAGCTGAAATCCAGAATACACTATCGAGCAGTAAAAGGTCAAATTATTGGTCAAAGGGTTCACACAGAAGGAAGGGACCGATTATGAGGAGACCTTCACTCCGGTTGTTAGATTTCCCTCCGTCCGAATTCTACTAAGTTTGGCGGCAGCGGAAGACATGGAGGTGCACCAGATAGACATCAAGACAACTTTTTTACACGGAGAATTGGAAAAAGGGATCTTCATGCGATAGTCGGAAGGGTTTGCGGAGACAGGAGAATAAAACAAAGTGTGCATATTGATAAAGACGTTTTATGGACTGAAGCAGGCTCCGCGCCAATGGAACAAGAAACAGGACAAGCTTTTGAAAATTTTGGGATATGACCAAATTAGCTCGGATCATTCAATCTTTCTATTTGAGTATGTGGAAGGTATAATTTCCATTGAAGTCTATGTTTTAAGTAAATCAATCAAGAAATAGACTGAAAAAAGATCTAAAAAGTAGATTAAAAATAAAAGAATTCGGGGAAACAAAATATATTTTTGGAACTCAGATGGAGAGGGATAGAGAGAAGGAAAAAATTAGACTAACTCAAAAAGAGGCAATCGAAAACATGCTTCAATATTTTCAAATGGATAAAGGAAATAGTTGTATGACTCCAATAAATATAAAGAAGGGAAATGAGGGTAGTTCATAAAGGGGAGTTGTGGTCTTAGATGATGAGTTATGACTGGAGGAATCGGAGTTTATACAAAATATTCCGTACAGATAAGTTGTCGGTAGCTTCATCTATTTCATGAGACGTACCCATCTTGATATAATGGCAACAGTAAGAATATTAAGTAAGAGCTTAAATGATCTTATGAAAAAAAATTGGGAAGCAGCCAAGAGGGTCGTTCGGTACTTGATAGGACCGAGAGATCTGTGATTGCATTTAGAGGGGGATAATACTGACATCAACACTTGGAGTGATGCTAGTTATGGGGATGCTCCAATGAGGAGGTGTACATTTGGGTATGTGTTGTATGTTGAGAATAGGGCTAGTTGTTGGAGAAGTATGCAACAAAAGGTGACTGCTCAGTCCACCGAGGAGGCTAAGTATATGGCGTCTTGTTCAGCTGTGAAAGAATCAATGTGGGTGAAATCATTGCTTCAATAACTTGGTTATAAGAAGAATGGAGTGCAATAAATATTTTGTGATAATCAAGTTTAAATTGCAATTGGAGCAAATCCAAAAGATCAATTTTAAACAAGACCCATGGATATCAGATTGAGCTTTATTACAGAGAAGGTTGAGAATAAAATCATTAGTTTGGAATATAGACCGGATGGGGAGATGGTAGCAGATAAGATGACCAAACCGGTGCCTTCTCCCAAATAAGAATTTTTCACGGAGAAGTGTGGACTGAAATAAAAGATAGATTATAAAATAAGGGGAGTGTTGTAAAAAAGATATTTCATATTTCTATCTTTTGTTTCACAGTCTGTGGTGTTATTTGAGTCCTCATACTTGTCGTAGTCATTGAGGACTCAAAGACACCCATGGCTGCTTTAGGCGCACAACCTTAGGCATCTACCTTAGGCAGGCAAGAAGATAGCCAAAGGGAGCAAGAGGCACAAATTCTTGCGAAAGATAGGCATTAGATCAAGATTTGATCCTACGTCGTACAGGATGACCGCCATACAACGTAGTTGTCTATCTTATCTTAGGTCTTGATGAAGAGTTAGTTACATGGGGTATCATTCGTTTCTAAAGATGTACAATTTGTCACACTCGATATAACGAATTCAGATCGGAACGAAATACACAAAACGACATTTAATTTTGACGGACATAATTAAATGTCAATTTTAGATCGGACAGCTCACAGTGGAGCCGTTGCAGCGGAATGGTCGTTTGGCGGTTTATGAGCTAACATCAGCGGATGACATGTGGCAAACCATGATTGGACTTCGGACATTACGAGAGAGCGACAATGGTTTAGGAACCAACAAAGCGACCATGGCTTAGGAACCAACAGGAGTAAGCGAGACGGCCATGTTGTACAATGGCGGTAGAAGAAGTATAGGAGTAAGCGAGACGGCCATGTTGTACAATGGCGGTAGAAGAAGTATAGCGGCATCTGTACCTTCTTTTACCGTATAATCTTATGATTGGTTAGGTATAACAATACCTTCTTGTACTGTATAATCTTATGATTGGTTAGGTACAACAATAGCAGGGGTTTTGGAAAGGGATTTAGGACTAAGACATTTTTTGAGGCGCCTCTCGTTGAGGGACCTTTTGCATTTATTGGCCATCTTTGGCCAGCCATAACTAACAGCTCAGGGGAGCAAATTCAAAAAAAAAAATATGTGTCTGATTAGGGGAGTCAATCCCTCACATGGGTGAGGTTGGTCAAAACACTTTCCTGACCGTGTGTCACTTATTTGGGGTTAAAGTTAAGAGGGACAACTTTATCGTTGAGGCTAAATATAAGCTGAATCCTTTGTGGGCCAATGGAGGTCACAAAGTTATAGCTCAATATGGCTATTTTAAGCTCTTATACCGGCCGATAATTAGATTTATTTTTACCGCGATATATCAAAGTTGACGATAGGTTAGTTTTTTTTCAAAAGCCCCTCTCCCCCTCCTCCCCGAGCACTGTTAGTGGTGGTGGGAGAAGTGGGGTTTAAGGGCACCGTACGATTTTTTGTACGATTTTTCCCACGATTTTTGTACAATATTGTGTACTTTATCGAGCCATTTGACCGTTGAAATCGAATATCAAATTTATCATGATAAATTTGTACCCGATACACAACACCACACCTTGAATAGTTGTTAGCGTTATGAACGCTATATCGACGCCCCCATTTTTCTAAGGTTTTATTTAAAATAGAATATATAACATTGTTTTTTTCTACATTAATTAAGGTTTTGGTGAATTAGCGTTAATAATTCCAATTTATGATTTTATTGAATAGTGTGATGTATGGACGGGTTAGTCCGTACAAAATGGTACGTGATTAAGTATAAAATTATGCAATATGGATTGAAATAATCGCGATCGGACATAAAACTGCGCTAGGTCATACCTAATTTAGTGAAAAGGTTTTATTGTTCGATCATGAATTTTACGCCTCTTGTACTTATTTCGTACGCAACAAATAAAATTTTTGTACGATTGCGTAGACAAGGCAGTAATGATTCAAAATAGCAAAATGGAGGCGGCGAAAATAGCCCGCACCTTTGGTATTCGTGTACGTCTGTACATATTAATATAGTATTATTCTACTATATGGTACTGTACCGTAAATAACTTGTAAACGTTTCCAAAAGTAATCGTTCGTCCCTAGGGAATTGAACGTTTGGATTATTTGCTATCGTCCTTTCCTTTTTTTTTCTTCGAACCCTGGACCATAGTACCATAGCATTTCCCAAACCTTAGAGCAAAATATCCATAATTTTATGTAGAAGTAAAGCATTAAACTTAAGCCTGAAAAATTATCTTAAACTTGTAAGCTAAGAATGTAAACTTAAAGAGAACATTGCGCCAAAAACCTAAATTTTGACCTAAACCTAGACCGAAACCGTCAATGAAACCTGAGCATGAGCTTGAACTTGTAAAAAAAAACCCTAAAAAAAACTAATTAAACCTAAACTCAGTAATAACCTGAATTCAAACATTAGCCAAAATTTGATTTTGCAACCTAGTTTTAATTTTTTGAAGGACACAGCAAACACCAAAGAAAATGGCCGGTTGAGAAGGCGATGAAATTGGTGTGGATAGAAATCAAGTAATACTGGAGTAGTTTACTTCTACTTGCCTCTGTTTCTTTTTTTTTTTGTTATTATTGTTATTGGAATTGCTGAAATCAAAAGTCTTAAGGGGATCCATAGTCAAACATCTTTTTGACTCAGCAGTGATTTTTCAAGCTGGAGATTCAATCTTACTCCAGGGGAAAGGAGAATTTTGAGAAGGCAAGTTTTGCGAAACTTAATAGACCATGAAAGCTACCAATGTTCGCTTTTGTCCTTTTGCGTCCGGTCCCATTTGAAGGTCCATTTTTCAATATCCCAAATTCTAAACCTAATTTCCGACAAAGTCCACGAAGCAGTTGCTTTGTATTAACTAACCATAGTCGTCAGCATCATTGTGAAGTTTTTTTGGGCAAGGTGTTTGAGAAATGAAAATTTGAACTTTTTAGGTCCAATTCTAGAGGTCAACTGTCCTGCAGTGAACATTTGATATTCAGCATCCCTTGCCAAAGCTCATTCTTTATCACTGATGTTCGAGTTCTAGCGTCCAATGTTCAAATGTCCAATCTCCAATGTCTAATGTCCATTCTCCAACCTCGCTCCAATCTCTAAACTCCTATGTTGAATCTCCAATGTCCAACGTTCAATGTCCAATGTCGAATGTCCAATATCCAGTCCAATGTCCAATTTTCAATGTCCAATGTCCAATGTCCAATTTCCAATGTCCAATGTCCAATATCCAATGTCCAATTTCCAATGTCCAATCTCCAATGTACAATGCTCAATATCCAATATCCAATGTCCAATCTCCGATGTCCAATGTCCAATGTCCAATATACAATGTCCAATATCCAATGTCCAATATCCAATGTCCAATGTCCAATTTGAAATTTCCAATGTCCAATGTCCAATGTCCAATATCCAATGTCCAATGCCCAATATCCAATGTCCAATGTCAAATGTCCAATGTCTAATGTCCAATGTCCAATGTCCAATGTCCAATGTCCAGGCTCCAATATCTAATCTCCTATGTTGAATCTCCAATGTCCAACGTTCAATGTCCAATGTCCAATGTCCAGCCTCCAATCTCCAATCTCCAATCTCCAATGTCCAATGTCCAATTTTCAATGTCCAATGTCCAATGTCCAATGTCCAATATCCAATGTCCAATATCCAATGTCCAATGTCCAATATCCAATGTCCAATGTCCAATATTCAATGTCCAACCTCCAGTGTTCAATGTCGAATGTTCAATGTCAATTGTCCAATACCCAATGTCCGATGGCCCCTTCCGCAACAGTAAACATTTACCTCTTCTCCAACATGCTCTGTCTAACTATCAATGTCAATTATCCGAATTAGACATGAAACCTCCAAGAATAACAACTATTCTCACTACGAAGGAAGAGTAGTTTAATTTTTATGAGTGAACTGTACCAGTATCTTCAAATGACAACGGGCAGTTCAATTGTTTGCAATGTCTACAGTATAAAGACCAATTTTGTCGTCATGCCTGTTTTGTATAAATAATGTTTTAACTGAACATCATTTTTTTGTTTTGTTTGCGTACCTAAACAGATAGCATGAAAAATATCAGCTACACCAAAACTAATCCTCAAAACTTGCTTCACAAAATTGTGAAGCTAGAGGAGGATATCGAATCATGAGGGGAGTTGGCTGGTTTCATAAAATTTCAACTTGAAGAAGGTAACACTACGAGTAAATTGAATTTAAAAAAAAATAACTACAAGTTGTTTTAGAAAAAACAACTTTCGAATGGTGCTCATGGTTTCAACAATTGTTTTGAGACGGTTTGAGGATCGAAAAGTGAGATAAAGATAGGTTTTGGAAAATGTTAACAAGTTAGTAAAGAGCCTTTGAAGGCATTCGAATGGCAAATCCCAACCGGAAAGGTGAACTGTTGCTATAAACTTCCATTTTCTTTATTTTTATTTTTATTTCTCACATTATTCATTGTATATTTACTATAAATATGCATAGAATATGTTTCAGTCCAAATTCCTGTAGACACATGAAAAACAAAAGAACAGAAAGCCTAAGAAATATCTTGTATTTCAAATGCATGTAATCTAATATTTATACAACTAAAATTATAATATGACATTTTTTTTTTAACATTTGTAGAAAGACTCATTGGGTTATCTGTCACATTATGTTTGTTCTCCAAAAATCGGCATCTGAAATTAGTTTTTACTCTTTTTTAATTATGTTGAGAGGTATTCTTTACTGTTTTTTATTCATTTTTATGTGTTCCTTTTCTGTACACAAAGGAAGAAAGTGTAACTGAAAAGCAAACCTTACTTTCTTTTTGTATTATATTCTAGTGATTTTTATCTCTTCTTTTCCAGTTTTTCTTACCTACACTTTGTGCATGTTTTCTTTTAAGTTTTCCAATCCTCTTTATTTCTATTTTGCAGCTAGAGTTTTTGCCTCGGATAATTTTTTTTTGAACGTTGCAAAGTTTTTCAAAAAGAGAACAAAGTTAAAAACAGTTTCAAACACTCACACTCTTCTCATAGAATGCTCAAATACACGATGTTTTTGGACATGAACGATAAATGGGAATACTTCCAAGAAAAGCTATATTGAAAAACTAATTCCTCTCTCTCACTCTCCTCCCTTTCTCTCTCACTATTATCCTCATCTTAATCTTTCCCTCCTTTCCTTCTCCCACTACATCCCTCTCCTGTTCTCTCTTCTCTCTCCTGGACCCTCTCTCTTCTTCTCTTGCACTCTCACTCTCTCTCTCTCTCTCACGTACACATCTACCTCTCCCTTTCTTTTCAAGTTCTTCCACTATTTTTAACTCACTCCTTTCATGATTCATATCCATCTCTCACTTCTTTTCCCTCCCCTATTTCCTCGCATTTCTTTGAAGTTTTTTCATCACTTCTCTCAATCTGCTCCTCTCTCTCTCATCATATCCTTCTCCCTCTCCTTTTACCCCCCTCTCCCTCCCTTTCTTTTGAAGTTCTTCGATCACCTCCCTCTCTCACACAAACACAATGCTTCAAATCCTTTTTCCTCGTCTTTTCCCTTTCCCTCCTCCTCTCCCATTTCTTTGAAGTTCTTTCATTACCTCTCTCTCCCCGCCCCCCTCTCTTCTCTCTCTCGCTCGAACACACAATGCTTCATATCCTTTCCCTTTCCTTTCAAGTTCTTCCACTATTTAACTCAAACTTCTCTTATGCTTCATATCTTTCTCTCTTTTTTTCCCTCTCCCTCTCCCTTTTTTTCTGCTCTTTAATCACTTCTCTTTCTCAGTCCCTCATGCTTCATATCATTCTAACTCTTCTTTTCCCTCTACCTCTCCCTCTTTTTTTTTAATCTCTTTTATTACTCTCCTTTCATTCTTCATATCCTTCTCCCCCTTCTTTTCTCTCTCCCTCTCCCTTTCTTTCTTCCTGTCATTCAAGCACTTTTATCACTTCTCTCTCATGCTTCATATCCTTTCCCCTCTTTTTTTTTCTCTCCAAAACCCTCTCCCTTATATTTTAAGCTCTTTTAACGGTTTTCTCTCTCATGCGTTATATCTTTCTCCCTTTTTTTTCCCTTTCTCTCTCCTTTTTCTTTTAAGCCCTTTTGTGACTTCTCTCTCTCATTCTTCATATCCTTCTCCCTCTCTATCTCGTGTTTCTTTTAAGCTCTTTTATCAATTCTCTCTCTCATGCTGCATATCCGTCCCCTTCTCCTTTCTCTCTCCCTCTCCCTGTACCTTCTCTTTGAAGCTCTTTCATCACTTTTCTCTCTCATGTGTTATATCCTTCTCCCTCTTGTTTTCCCTCTCCCTCTCTCTTTTGTTTTAAGCTCTTTTATCACTTCTCTCTCTTATGCTTCATGTTCTTGTCCCTTTTCTTTCAATTCTCCCACTCCCTCTTACTTTTCTTTTAAGCTCTTTTATCACTTCTTCCTCCCTCATGCTTCATATCCTTCACCCTCTCCTTTTCCCTCTCCCTCTCCCTTCACTTATATTTTAAGCTCTCCCTTCACTTATATTTTAAGCTCTCCCTTCACTTATATTTTAAGCTCTTTTATGCCTTCCTCTCTTCTAATTCATATCCTTTTCCTTCTTCTTTTCCTTGTCCCTCTCTCTCCCCTTTCTCTTTTAAGTTCATTTATCATATCTTTCTCCGCTTCATACCCTTCTCACTCTTCTTTTCAACTCCCTCTGCCTCCCCCTTTCCCTGTTTTTTAAGCTCGTTTATCACTTCTCTCTCATAGTCCATATCCTTCTCCCTCTTCTTTTCTCTCTCCCTCTCTCTATTCTTTGAAGCTCTTTCATCGCTTTTTTCTCTCATGTTTCATTTACTTCTAACTCGTCTTTTCCTTCCCCCTTTTCCACTCCCTTTTCTTTTAATCTTTTTTATCACTTCTCTTTTAAGCCGCATATCTTTCTCCCTTGTCTTTTCTCTCTACCTCTCCCTCTTCCTTTCCTTTAAGCTCTTTTATCACATCTCTCGCATGCGTTATATCCTTCTCCCTGTTCTTTCCCACTCCCTCTCCTATCACATATCTTTCTCATGCTCCACATCTTTCTCTCTCTTCATTTCTCTCTATTTCTCCCTCTTCCTTTTCTTTTAAGCTCTTCGGTCACTTCTCTCGCTCATGCTTTATATCCTTCTCCTTCCCTTTTCCCTCTCCCTCTCCCTCTCACTCTCCCTCTCCCTCTCCCATTTCTTTAAAACTCTTTGATCACTTCTCTCTCTCATGCTTCATAATCGGTCCTTTTTCTTTTTTTTTTCTCTGCATCTCCCTCCTCCATTACTTTTAAGCTCTTTTATAACTTCTCTTGCATGCATCATATCCTTCTCTCTTTTCTTTTCCCTCTCCCTCTCCATCTCCTTTTTTTTCAAGGTGTTTTATCGCTTCTCTCTTATGCTTCATATACTTTTCCCTCTTCTTTATCCTCTCCCTTTCCTTTTTTTTTGCTTTTGAGCTCTTATATCACTCCCCTTTTGTCCTTCATATCCTCTCCCTTTTTTTTCCCTCTCTTGTATCACTTACTTCACATGCGTCATATCCTTTTCCCTTTTTTTTCCCTCTCCCTCTTCCTTTTCTCTTAAGGTTTTGTACTACTTCTCTCTGATGCGTCATAGCCTTCTCCCTCTTATTTTCCTCTCCCTTTTGCTCTCCCTTTTCTTGACAGCGCTTTTATCACTTCTCTCTCATTCTTTACATCCTTCTTCCATTTTTTTTCCTCTCCCTTTTGTCTCTCATGTTTTTTTTTTTGCACTTTCTCTCTCCCTACACCTTTTCTTTTAAGCTCTTTTATCAACTCTCTTCTTTTTATGCTGCATATCTTCTCCGTTTCCCTTCCTTTCTACTTCTCCCTTTTTTTTTCCTTCTAATTTATTTTATTGCTTGTCTCTCTAATGCTTCATGTCCTTCTCCCTACTTTTTTCCCCGCTCTTTATTTCTTTCCATTTTAAAAAAAATTCTTTTATCGCTGTTCTCCCTTATTGTGCTCTACATCCTCTTCCCTTTCTTTTCCCTTCTCCCTTTTACCCTTCAATTTCTTTTAAGCTTTTTTATCACTTTTCTCTCTAGTGATAGAACATATTGATAGGTATATTGCCAAAACAGGGAGTGCTGGCTAGTTCTCACTAATTCATTGCTTGGGAAATGTTTTGAACCAGAGTAAAGAATAAAAGATAATGGGAAAATGAATATTCAATCCTGTATAAATGGACGATATGGTCCGGTTTGATTTGCGAAAGAATGATACTTCATTAACGGGTTTAAGCTTCACAAAAAGAGCTCGGAGCTGATACCATGCGAAACGAGGAGACCAACGGAGGAAACTTAGGTTGTACGAGGAAAGAAAAGTAAGCCGAGGGAGCTATACGGAGACAATTACGGAGACAAGTACGGATGTTGGTTCGACACACTCGACTTGCGTACAAAAACTTTATCGGGTCAGGTACACCTTTTCTAACTAAAGCGGTTCATGGGGAGATGCAAGCGTATTCACAATTCTAACAAGACATGCAATGTTGAAGCAATTTCTGCATTAGCATTTATGTTACTATTGAAAGTATTAAAAATCTCTCTTGAAGCTTATATCTAAATACACACATTTCAAAGTCCTAAACGCTACTATAGAAGTACACGTACTTTATATAAGCGCTGTGAACTTTGTAGTGGATTGAACATACCTTTTATAGTGTGGAAATAGACTTCGTGGAACGCTTAATGGTTTGTACATACCTCTTGTAGGGTAGAAACGATTCTTAGTGGAATCGCCTTGGTAAATAGAATTCATTAGATGTAACTAGATCTACCAATATTAGTTACGACTAGTCCTCGATTTACCTTGAATCGACGTTTCACTTCACAATTTTAAGTCACTTGTCTTGCATGTATTATAATCAATCGGGAAAAAACATTTTTGGCGACAATCTTCCCACCTATTTTCTGTTGTTTGTCGTCTATTTATTTTCTGTCTTTTGGCTCTACTTTTTTTTAACCTTCTCGTCTTGGTTTTGGCCTATCATTGCCTCACTTTCTTTAGCTACATCGTTAAAACCCGAGGATTATCATTTTTTCCCTTTTTTTTTTCTAAAAAAAAAAAAATCTATATATCTCGAGAGTTCCATTTATCCCTCTCTTAGCGATTTTGTACCTTGTCTAGGGCCGCGAATAATCACAACATTCTCTTTACATCTTTTTATAAACCTCTTTCCAAATGACTCTCCTATGATAATAATTTTTGGACTCCCTATTCATCCATTTTTGTCGAAGACCATCGGGTCTTAATTTTGAATTCATGACAGGGAGAAGTTCGCATATGGTATCATAGTATGCTATCCGTACATCTTTGTCAGTATGTAATCTTGCACTAATTTGGGTCATGAGAAATACTTGAGCACTTTTTGTCTATGTTCTTGACATTCATGTTAATATTTCAGTTCCCACTGGTACACCGCCCATCGTTATTACTGTTAATAACACTAATTCTGTCGCAACTTTTTTTTGCCAAAAATCACGAATGACTACTAAACAATGAGGAGATAGGACTCTTATCACAGAATAATCAATAATATTCGTTTAAAAAAAAAAACGAAAATGAATAGAATGGGACGAAAAGCGAGATGTTAAGTTAGATGAAGTATGAAATATTGAGATAATCCAAAGCTAAAAAAAAACCATTAAAGCAACATGTGGAGTGAGACTTACGGGAGAAAGATACATAACACTCAAGAAGAGATTTAGGACATAATGAGAGGTGATAAAATTTCTAAGAAATGAGACACATTTCAACAATTCAATTTTAACTCAAAAAACAGCACAATGTCACGTCACATTTTTCACATTTTACAAAAAAAAATGAATACAAAGTGATTTTTTCCAACAAAGACAACCATTGCAAACTCCATAGAAACTATTACAAAAAAAGAAAAAGAACAATGAACATCATAATTTTCCAATAAGAATTGAGAATCTCGATCGTAACCCACTTGAAGGTGAAGTACGGAGACCACATAAAGGGGGTGCAAAAAAAGAGCAACTAGAGTACCTAGACTAGGGCCACCACTGAGGGAGAGGAGGGAGGGAGTGAGGGAGAGGGGAAGAGGGAGGAGGAGAGGGACCCATGTTGTAGAGGGGGGGAGCGACCCATGTTGCAAAGGAGAAGAAAGAGAGGGAGAGGCAAAGAATGAGGGAGAAAGAGAGGGAGACCCATGTTAGAAATGATGGGTTGATGATGATGTTGTTGTTACAGATGATGACGGTGATGATTAGTTTCTGATGTTGCCAATCAATTGTTGCAAGTTTTATAATGTCGCCACCACTACACCGCCCATCATTATTAGTGTTAAAGAAAAATTAGTGTACATGCGAAATCAGAATTAACAATACTAATTTAATGCAAGGTGACGTGGCGTATTTTGGTCAACTTCCTTAAATGTAATTACGTGGCCTCCATTTGCCCACAGAATATCAAGCTTATGTAAAGCCCCTAGGATAATATTTGCCCTTTTGACTTTCCATCTGAATAAGTGCCACCCAATCAGACATATATTTTAACCAACCTCACCCCTACGAGGTTCCGACTCCCCTAAGTCAGACGCAAAAGAAATCTTCGAATTTGCTCCCTTGAGCAGTTAGTTATGGCTGACCAAAGATGGTCTATTTATACATAAGCACTCTCAGAGAGAGGCGCCCCAAAACTTGCTAAGTCCTAAGTCCTAGATCCCTCTCTGAATCCCCTACTATTGATGTACCCAACCAATCAAAAGGTTGTACATTACATGAAGGTTCAGATGCCGCTGTACTTTTGTACGGCCATGGTACGGCATGGCCGTCCCACTGACTCTTATCAGATCCGTAGCTATGGTTCCTCTCCCTATAATATCCGCTATCCACTGATATTATGCCACGAGTCATCCGATGATGTCGCCTCCATAAACCGCCAAATGTTCACTCCGGTACATCGGCTCTAATGTGAGCCGTCCTATCTGAAACCGACATTTAATTCGCCCGTTCAAATAAATGTTACTTCGTTCATTTCGTGCGTCCCCGCTTATTGCGTGCGTCAGAGCTAGTACTATGTACTTACCGTAATTTGTTTATAGGTTTCACGTAAATGTTCAGTTTCAGTTTACAGTAGACGCTTTTTTGGGATTTTTTCAAAAGTCACGTACAATACGTAGAAACTGTAAAAAATGAAAAAATCGCGCGATTTGAACAACTAGGGTATTTTCCATAGTTCAAAAGTAGGTGACCGTACGCCCATACAATATGCCTATTGTATGCAAAACATACAATATGCCCTTAAGACCCATATTGTATTGGCCGCAAAAGGAAATAAAATAGGGACAGGGTTGAGTTGCACATCGATCGATAGCGAATTAAACGACATGTCTAAATTTTGAAAAAAAATCGGATAAAAAAATTTATTTCTGTGAGTTTTGAGGGACTTTTTATTTAAACCGTCAGATTTGGACGATCGGACGGTCGCCGATAAAAGTAGGCGATTTTAAAAAGATCACATGAAAAGCCCATAACACAACTTACGAAAGGACAATCTGTCATATTAGCGTCTTCAATTTTGAGGGCCACACTAAATAAAGCCTCAAATTGACCAACCAGGCAGTATGGGACGGTAAAAAAAAAAAAATACCACACTGCCAAAAAAATTACCAAAACCTACGGACCAACCCGTTGGTGGCTTTTCCCCTGGAATGTCATCCTACGTCGTGTCAGTTCGCTAAAAAAAATCGTCCGGCGGCGTGCGCTGTACTTTGATCTTACGTCAGATTCGGACGTTCGTACAGGAGTGTGCACGACGCACACACATACAGTATGCCTACGTTGCGCGAGTTTTGTGCAAAGTTTTATGCGCCTACCAAAGGCCTACCATAAAAAAGCCTACTTTTGAACTATGGTATTTTCATAGTTGTTCAAATCGCGCGATTTTTTACTTTTTTCCGATTAAAACGTATAATTCGTGACTTTTGAATAAATCGGAAAAAAACGCGATGTACTTTCTGACCGGTAAACTGAACGGAGAATTTACGGAAACTGTACGGTATGTACATTAACTGTACGGTTTTGTACCCAAAAAGTACGGAATTTGACTAAAAGATACGTTGCACTTCGTAGTACTTTCTGTCCGGTAAACTGAACAGAAATTTAACGGGAAAAATACGGAATTGTACCAGAATTGTACGGAAAATGTACAAACTGCGGGATATGTAAAATTTATTTTTGTTTACATGTACGGAATTGTACGGAAAAAATTCATTAACGATTTTAACGATTTTTTCAAAAGGTTCAATGCGTTTGTTACGTATAATTCGTCGCGATTAAATCGTTCGCACGAAACGCCGTGAACAACTATGGGTATTTTCCTAATTTAGTGCGGATAATACTTTTTATTGTCGAGCTACGATTCTAGCCATTGAGCCATGGTCAGAAGATGCTCGCTCGTGCGAAAAATGCTTCTACTGGTTTCAATCCTGGCCGTCCATTTTCTAAATCTTTCCCTAGGAGCTGCTGATGGTAAGCTTTGCAAACCCTAAAAAAACCCTAAGTTTTATTTGATTTTCAGTTTAACTATTTCGTATGTTTTTTTTTTTTTTGCTTTTATTTTTAAATTTTTCTTCACAAAACAGTTATTTTTTGAAAATTTTACATTAATAAAAAAAAAGAAAAAGGCGTAACTGTAATATCTTCCCCCCCCCCTTTTTTTTTTTTTTTTTTTTTTTCTGATTTGCATGTACAGAAAATCACGGTCAAAATGTTGAGGTTCGATCACACGTGTGGAGGAAGCTTCCTGGAACCTTCCGCACCAGTGAACTTCCAGAATCTTCAGAAGATTCCAAAAATGAAGATTTCGGCGAATTTTCCGAATTTTTGTCAGAAATAGAGCAAAAAATCGAATCTTGGCAAAAATTAGGAGAATCTTTGCAAGAACAAATAATAGATTTAGAGGAAAAATTGGCTTTTATTAACGAATTTCTCGCAAATTTTATCCTTGATAATAAGGAAAAGGAGAGGGAAAGAGAAAAAAAAGAAAAAAAAGAAACAATGGAAGAAGAAAATTCAAATATAGATTCAAATATGGATTCAAATGTTGATAGTGTGGATGAAAAATTAATTGTTGGTGTAGCTAACAATATTGCAAATGATGTTGAAAAAGTAGCAAAACTGAAAGAAAAAATGTTAAACAATTTAAATAGTGTGAACAGTGCGATGGAAAAAGGAGTAACTATTAACGGAAAAACATGGAAAGGGGTTGAACCCTGTCCCCAACTAAAGAAAAACCCCAAAAAATTCATTAATTGGAAACCAAATCCTGACAGGTACATCACAAACCACTAATATACCCAATTTATACCCTATTTATACCCTATTCATACCCTATTTATACCCTATTTATACCCTATTTATACCCTAATTATACCCTGTAATTCACCTTATTTATGCGCTAAGACTATTTAATGGTTTTTTATACATTACTGTAAAAAAATGTTTTATTCAAAACTTGGTTAATGTATTTTGTACCAAAATAGTGTGGGTGAGCGATTAAGTCGATATCGACTCGTCACACTAATAATTGTGAATAGTGGATCGATTCTACATGTCAGTTTTAGGGGGAGGGAGGGGAGGTCAAATGATTAAAATTGGTCAAATGATGAAATTAACTAAAAAAAAAGTCACTTAAACTGTAACTATATTTCACAAGATGGAAAGATTTCTGCTCATTATCGTCTTTCAAAATTTCAATTTTTTTATTTCAAATGTAGGTATCTTGTGGCTCTATGTGTCACGGGTGACACGAGTCACCGCTTAAAATGCTTTCAACTCTATATTGGGTTAGCGGCTCTTTTAAATCGAGTTCTTATTCTTCCCAACACCGATCTCTCTCGTAATTCTTCGTTGCCTCATCGCCTTAATATTGAAGCGGCAATCGATGGAAAACATCTCCGGTCGTGTGTTGGGAGTGGAAATATTTTGAGCCCAAACCAGTATTTGCAACAAAAGAGGGTTCCTTTATTAGATGTTAAGGTGAGAAGAATTGAAATTTTTACGAATAAGCATTTTTGTGGACATTTTTTCTGTTGCAAAAATAGTACTTTTGACAAATTTTTCATGTTATAAGTACATTTGTGATGGAGATCCACACCAATGTGATATAGATGAGTATTTGGAGGACTTTTAGGAAAAGTGGCTTATCTCAGAATCTACAGAAAATTTTTACATTTGTAAAGGTTCGCAAAATAGACATAGAAGAAATTCAAGTTGACATTATCCTCAATTTCATTTTATTTTGGTGTTCAAATTCGGTATAACCTTCGATGTGTATGTCAACCTGTGAATCTTTATGTTTACCTTCACGCCCTCTTAGAAAAGACCAATTTTCTAATCCTTTACTTATAAAGACAAAAATGAGAAAATGAGAAGGTTTTGACTTACGTTCTATCTCCAAGTTTTTTTCCAGTCACTATAATCATCAATTTCATAACATTTCAGTGTCTACTATTAAGCAAATCAGGTATATATGAGAGAGAGAGAGATAGAGAGAGCAGGGAAAAGGGAGTGAAAATAGAGGGAGAAAGAAAGTGTAAAGTTATTTTTCCACAGAAAGGACAAGGAAACATTCTTGAAAATGACATAATCAACATACAATGTTCAACGGTGTTTTTACCCTCTCCTCTCTCGGTCCCTCTCCTTCTCTCCTTTTCAGTCTCCCCCTCCCTCTCCTCTCCTTCTCCCTCTCCCTCTCTCTCTCCTCTGCCTGTCCCTCTTTTTTACTGTCCTTCTGTTCTTATCTCCCTCCCTCTCCTTTCTCCTCTTCTTGTTCGTCTTTTTGTGCTCTCCTTCTCTGTCTCTATCTCTCTCTGCCTCTCCCTCTCCCTCCCCCCTCTTAAGTGTTTATCATACCAAAAACTTAACGTTGAAGATTAATGTTTGAATTTCGCATCCTTTCAGTCTCCCTTTTCCTCTTTTCTCTTCTTGTCCCTCGTTCTTTCGCTCTCCCTCTCCCCCCCCCTCTCCCTCTACTGTCTAACATCACCCAAGAACCTCGAACCTCTTCCCTCCCATTCTCCCTCTCTCTCCTCTCTCCCCCCCTCTCCCCCTCGCCCTCCCCCTCCCCCTCCACCCTCCTTTCCAACATCAACCGAAAACCCCCAAAAAACCCTAGAAAATCCCTAAAACCCCCCAAAAAACTCTAGAAAACCCTAAGAAAACCTAAAATTTTGCAGATTTACTGTATGAGTCCAGGAACTTGGGGATCCAAACATTGTTCCGAGTGGAGATTTTTCGACACGTGGGAAAATGACAAAACAATAAGAATTATTGGAGTGGAACAACAAACAAATTTACAAGGCGAAGAATCGGAAGAAATTTTTAATACATTCGGGGATTTGGAAGATGAAATTATAAGGTAGTTTTTTTTTTGTTGTTTGTTTTAGTTCCATTACTTTTTGTTATAGCTATTAGTGCTCTTTTTTTTGTTTTTTTTTTTTGTGAAGGAGAAGAAGAAGAAAAAGAATGCGGTATGTTAAGTCTTTTTTTTGTTGAAATCATAATTTAAGGTTTTGAGGTGAGTTCCTTTGATATTTTGAAAAGATTTTGATGTTTTTCCTTTTTTTTTCTTTTTCTGGAAAGTGCTACTTTCAATAATCTTGTCTACCACATCCATAATATTTTAGATGTGGAATTCCTTATTGCATTCTGTTTTGTGTCTTCTTTTTATACCTTTATTCGACAAACAATAATATCGAAACTTGGGTTGGGTTTTGAAGTTTTGGTGAAGTTCAATATTTTGATTTTAGTGGAATTCCCGATCTATTGGCGAGGCCCAATGGACCCATTAAATTATTAAAATCCTCTTGTGAGCTCCTATTTCAGGTATGAATATCTACCCTTCACTATCATTTATTTTTAAAAACTCTGAAATGGATTAAAAAAAATAGTATTTTATAATTAAAAATAGTGTAGTTCGAGTTTCGAAGCTGGTATCCTTTTTTCGCGCAAATTTTCCGAGGTATAGTGTGGAATAATACTAACAATTTCCTTAGTAAAATTTGAATCGAGAAACACACAATACATCCGCATTTTCGACAATTTAGACTAACTTCGGTTTTGAAAAATATTAAAAAACATCAATGTTAAAGTTGATGTTACATGTTTTAGTCGTTATAAAATTAATATTACATAGTTTAATTGCTATAATATTGGCATAACATAGTATAGTTGCTTCACCTGCATTTTCCATTTTGCTAATTTTACTTTGCATTTGCTAAGGATGTACCATATGGTAAATAATTTATGGAAGATTACCATATATCTCTCGTTTTTGGCACTTTTAGACATCTTAGAAAATCGCCGATAAAAAAAAGCGCTAATTGACTATATTTTTTACACTTCACTTTATTTTGTGATCAGCATTAATAGGGTTTTTAGGGTCTTTTTGGTGGTTTAGGGTTTAAGGTTTTGGTTTTTAGGCTTTAAGTCTTAGCTTTTTAAGCACCCAAATCAACTTTTTTTTTCCGTGTACAAGTTTGATTTTCATTTGGGGACCACCAATTAGAAGGCAATAATCTCACCTTTCCATCGCAACTGTTGGGTTATGAATCCGACAAGTGTGTAGGGAAAAAAATGAGTTTAAAGGTTGAAAAAAATGTTAAATACTAATAGCTGTACAAGGTGTGATACACTAAGCCCATTTAGGTCGTAATCTTCAAAGAAATAAAATACGGCATATCCATAGTACTTACGATGAGGTGAAATTGTTGGCCTTTATAGATTGTCATTTTAACTTTTTGTTAAATTGAAATGTCTTAATTATTGTGGCAATTATTACGCTCGAACTATCTTTTTTTTGTTTTTGAAAGCTTTAAAGCTCTTAATTTGTACGTCAATATTTGAAACATGCAAGAAGCATGTTCCCTACAATGTACGAAATGTTTTAAAAAATACACTAGACCCTAAAAAACCCTAAAACCCAAAAAAAGGCATTTTCTTTCATTAATCGTATGTACATTGATCAATTTTTCATTTACCTTGTTTATTTATTGTTTTTCATGTCTTGTGGCTGTACAAACTATATTTGGTGTATCCACACAGGAAAGAAAGAAAAAATATTACCAAAAATTGTTCCTTAGGCAATCCCTATACTTAATAACACTTTCTTTTTGTTGCCCCTTTTCAAAATCAATATCCAATATTTGAAACGTCTCCTTTCCTTAATCCATTTCACTTTTTAAAATTCCTTGTATTATCCTCTTCAAAACCCTCTTTTTGCCCAACATATGAAGTCTTTTTAACCAAGATTATATTTACCCTTGTCATAATGACTAAAGACATGTAATTCCTAAAAAATCGTAAATCCGTAAATCCTGTAATTAAACCTTAAAAAACCCTCAAAAATATCTAAAAAACCTCCCAAAACCTCCAAAAGCCTCCAAAAGCCTCCAAAATTTTCCTAAAGCCTCCAAAAACCTCATAGAACCCGTAAAAGACCTACAAAAACCCTAAACCGTACGATTGTCCGATTTGCAGCCCGATCCGGCGATAATAAAAACTGTGAGAGAGATAGGGAGAGTCTTTCTTGGGACCCATTTTGTGGGATTGTATCTCCACCGAGAAGATTTTTCGAATAATAATAATAATTGCGATAACGATAATTTAAAATGTGAATCGATGAGTGAATTGGCGACATGTATGGCAAATCGTCTCAACGACCTCGGAATGTGAGTGGGATATTTATGGACTAGGTTTTGAAGTTTGTCGAGGGTTTTTGAGGGTTTTGAGGGTTTTTTAGGGTTTTCTGAAGTTTTTGAATATTTTCCGAGGTTTTCTAACAGTGTTTTACGGATTTTGGGCATGGGAAATGGAGCATGAAAAATGGGGCATGAAGAAATGGGCATAAAAAATTGGGCATAAAAAATTCAGCATGAAATTGGATATTGGATTAAGTTTGATAAATTGGGCATGAAAAATGGCACAAAAAATGAGAACTGGGCGTAAAATGGGACATTAAATCACACATTGGGCATGGGAAATTGGATATAAGCAATTAGGCATGAAATTCGATATTAGGTGAAGCGTGAGAATTCGGACATTAAATATTGGACATGAGAAATGGGGCATACAATTAAATATTGGATTACACATGTTTTTTTAGGTTTTTTAGGGCTTTGTAGGGATGTTTGGTAGTAGTAGGTCTATTTTTAGCTAGACCTACATATGATCGGTTTGGTTATTATTTGATTTTGACTTCAATTGAACAATAACCTCACATAATAATAAGAAAGAAAAAGAAAAACAAAGAAGACAACATGGAGGAAAAGTAGAAGGGGAAGGAGAAGGAAGAAAGAGGTGAAGAGAAGAAGAAGTAGCAATCGACAAAGTTGAGATTTAATACCTTTTAGTGCTGATTGGAGGTATATGTGTATAGGTATATATACATATATATGCATAGATATTAAGTACGTGTGTATACATGTATGTTTATATGTAGTGTTGGGTATCGAGGACCATTTGCCGATATTTGATATGTATCGAATTTCAGGTACCCGATAATCGATATATCGCTTCGATATATCGAAAAGCTAAATATCGCGATATATCGCCGATATATAGTATTGCGGGTATATCGAGGCCTTTTTTTGAAAAAAAATATAACTATTCTTGCTACTGCAGCTAGTACTACTGCTGCTGCCAGTACTAGTGCTACTGCAGCTGGTACACCTTGAATCGTTATTAGCGTATAGAAATTATTAGTGTAAAGAAAAAATTAGCGTCCTTCATTCTAATTTGGTGCCAGGAGACGTGGCAGACTATGGTCCACGTCCTTAAATTGTGTAATTTATTATATTTAAGGTATCAATGTCAAAATTTTGGGGTGCCGATATAGCGTACATAAGGCTAATAACGATTCACGGTGTAGTTGTAGTTACTGCTACTCCAAATTAATAAAATTAATAATAAATTTTCACATTTTGTATACTTCAAACAATAATTAATAAAAATAATAATAAAAATTCACATTTTGTACACCTCAAAAAATTAACCCTAAAAATAAGAATAGAAATTCACATTTTCTACACTTCAAAAAATAATGAATAAAAATAGTAATAAAAATTCACATTTTGTACACTTCAAAAAATAAACCCTAAAAATAGTAATTAAAATTTACATTTTGTACGCTTCAAAAAATAATTATTATTAATAATAATAATAAGTCTGCAATTTTTTTTTTTCAGATCATACTTTGACTAAATTAGTGTGAACTTTTCGTATGTGAAGTTCTTTACGTACTAAATAAGTAATTATATGAATTACAGAATTAGTACTTTTTTGTCGGTTACATTTTGCGGCGTCTACCTTTAAGTCACGGAACGAAAATCACGTCGTACGTGGCGTATCAGACAATTTGTCATTTTAGGTAAAATAACATATAATATAAAATATTAATACTATGCATCGCGATATATATCGCGATGGATAATGTTGGTCCCGGTACGATATATCGAGGAGTCTGCTTTCGATATTCGATATATCCAATATCGAAATTGTCTTTACCCGATACCCAACACTATTTATATGTATTATATGTATATTTATATATATATATATATATATATATATATATGTATATGTATATATATATATATATATATATATATATATATATATATATATATATATATATATATATATATATACACACACACACACACGCATATCTAGAAGTATATCATTTTCCAGTTGTAAGAGACATTTTGGCCTTTTTTTTTGACAAACAAATGATGGGATAACAGGAGCTTTTCAACGGTGTATATTTCTGGAAACGTTCACAAATGGGAAATGGATCATTTTGCAAAAACGGTTTTGGTAAGGGAAAAACCCTTAACTAACATTCAGTTTAGGAATGAAGGGCTTACTTATGTGGTTTATTGATGGATTTTTCGTATTATTGGTATATTATTTTCTCTCTTTCTTTTCTTTTTCACGTTATAGCGTTTTCCAAATCAAGTTACCATTTTTTATATTTTGTGGACATTCTCATTTTAAAAAACCCTAAAAACCTTTACAACATTGGAAATTACAAAACCTCACAAAACCTTCCTATCTTTCAAGTCAATAGTGTTTTTTTATATAACATTGTTTTTTTTTTGTTTTGGTTTTTGCTTTTGATTTTTTTTGTTGTCCGCAAGGATACTTTCTAGTACTAATCGAGTGACTAACCTTTTACCTTTTTTCCCTTTTATTCCTTTTTTTTGGTGATAGGAAGAGACGAAAAAACCTTACGTATTCGTTGGACTCGAGGACCTTTTGGAAAAAGAATGGAGTAAAATTTTAAATGACAAAGGTTGGGGAAAACAAAATGATGTTTTGTCAGAAGTCGAAAAATCACTTCTCGGAACTAGTTCAGTTTTTTTTTCATCGAGAAAATCAACTTTTGTTATGGATATTATGAGAAGGCGATTAGGATTGGGTACTATAAATTGTATTGATAGTCTTCTTTGTAAAGAAAATTGGTATTTAGAGGAAGAGGACGAAAATATGTCGAGGCTTGAAAAATCCTTAGGATCTTGATTTGTCAAAATACCATTTTTGTAAATATTACAAAAAACCTTTATTTTTTTGTTTTTTTTAGTGAAAAGTATTTATCTAGAATGACCAATGTTATGTCTGCCCTGAAAAAAAACCAAAAGAAACTACATTTGTGGCGTTTTTTTAATTTCTTGTGGAAAATTGTTTGTCGCAAAATTAACATGTTTTTTTAGTCGTTTATTTCTTTTTTTATTTGTTCCGCTTCTGTCATATGTTATTGGTTAGATACGAGAGTTTTTTTTTCTAAAGGAAAGTCGCCAATTTTCAACCCTTTTTTTTTTTTTTTTTTTTGTGGTCAAAAATCAAAAGACATTTGTGTCGAAGTATTATTATTGGTATGGTGGGACGATATATTGGTAAAGCGTCACAATAATTTTTTTATCGATGTACTGGATCAATATATTGCTTGTCGGCAAGACAAAAGGTGTTTATTGGTTATCAGTAAGAGAATAACGATACACAACCCTAGCAAAAAGTAACAAAAAGAGTCGAACGTCTTTTACCAAAATTAACGAAGACTTGGATTCTCTCAATATGACGAACCAGAATCAACGAAACAACAAAACGAACTTTTCAAAAATAAAGCCAAAGACGAGAGAGAAAAAGCGAGTGGGAGGGTGGGTGGGAGGTAAAGAGGGAGAGAAAGAGATAGGCATATACATATTTGAAAAATCATCCCTTTCTCAAAATACAATTGGTTTTAGAAAACCACATCTAATTTAATACACACAAAATTCGTTTTCATTTTTACTTTTTAACTTTTTCTCCAGGATTGTAATTTATTTGTTATTATGTTTTGTCATTCTCTCCCATTCAGATATTGTTTTGCACTCTCTTTAATAACAGAGTAGCAGATTTTACTTCAGGAAATTCCGGTAAAGCCTTATCAGAGGATGTTATGCTTTGGGATTACATCTGTACAGAAAAAAATATTGTACCATTTTCACATCCCCGAACAGAATTCATTTTGCCATTTTGGCAAAATTGGAGACTAAATTACGTGGAAAACCTCATACCAGCAAAAAGATAATATTTTTAGTTTTGGCATCCAACACATAAATTTCCCAATTGGATGAACTCCACATTTTTTTGGCATTAACCTTATCATGCATGTTTTGGTTCGTCGTAAAGGAAAAAAACATGTTGGAAAACCAAACAGGTAAATACAAGCTACAATACAAGCTACTTAGTCCAATAATCCACGATGTGTATGATGTGCACAAATGCTTTATTGTTAAAACGACAAGATAAATACAGCAAAAACTGAAAAGAATACATGCTTACTGCCATTCTACAATTTTTTGCTGCTAAATTAGGAAAGTGTCACAAGACATTGGTACCATTCTAGTAAGTGTTGATGTCACAACGCTGACAGTATTTCCATCTATCTCTCAAAATTGGCACAATCATCTGGCTGATGTCTTTCAAGTCTTCTGATTACATATGTATGATATTGTCTTATGCTGAATGATTTCTTATTTACATCTGATGACAGGTGAATGTCAACTTATGCCTGCTGATTGATTTCTTTTAATGGTGACCTAATGAAGACCTAATGATGATCTAATGATGACCTAATGATGACCTGATGGTGACCTAATGGTGACCTAATGGTGACCTAATGAAGACCTAATGATGATCTAATGATGACCTAATGATGACCTGATGGTGACCTAATGATGACCTAATGATGACCTAATGTTAACTTAATGTTGACCGCTTGTGCTGCATACTGCTCATACAGATAAGTGCCGAAAGGAGTCGTGATCCTTTTGGCTTCCTACTGTTGACATTGTACTTAGGTTTCCTCGTGCCAATGGTTGCTGAGGCTGTGAATGTTATATTCCATTGAATTCATTGAAAAAGTATTCCTTAGTGTGAATGGAAGATTTGATACTCTTTGTTTACCTTTTCAGGGTTAGCAAATTAAAAAGAGTTACGATTTTTGCCAGCTGGAATATTTTAGTTTGTAGGCTGACAACAATGCCAGGATGACGTTCAGCTCCTTTTTGATTTCGCTACGGCTTGTCACGCTGATTTCAATAAGTCAGTGATTTTTTATTTTATTTTTGAATTGAGGAAATATTGATCATTCGATCTAAGTACTCTTTGCACTTAAAAGAACTAAAATATTGTTGTTAGTAGTGTTATGCTATTCTCAATATACATATCAGCTATGTCTCATGCACACGTGTCCGATTGTCAGTTTGGAGACCGCCAATCGGAAGATAAAGAGTTTCATCTTTCCATAACAATCGTCGGATTAATAATCCGACAGTGTGCACAGCAGTAAATCAGTTTAAACGCCGAGAAAAAAACGCTAATTTTAGTTTAAACGCTAATAAACGATACAAGGTATACAGAAGAGGCAGCACTATTATAAATCAACGACTGCAATACCGAAATTGAGAGAAAAGAGAAAAAAAATCGACAATACCAGCGAACATGCTGACGTGGTTAAAACTGACATCTACTACTTCAAAAAAACGTAAGTTACAAAAATAGAATACTGTAAAAAGAAAGAAAGAAAAAAAATGAAGAGAAGAAATTACGAGATCACACCAAAAGTACAGGAGGACACGTGGCCTTTACGAAAAGAAGTACTTGCGTTAATAAGGTAGGAAATACAAAAGAACACGGAACAAACTAAACACGTGGAAAAGGGGTGCGATGGGAAGAGTGGCATATATTGAGAAAGATGAATGAGTTTAAATTGTAGGAATTACGAACCTAGTGATATAATATTCCGAGCCTGAACAGGCTTTTAGTAAAATAAATATTGAGCAAAATAAGCTGGTCTAAAATTACTCATAGAGCAGTGGAAAAAAAGAAAGTACTTGCTTTATCCAATAGGCGTACGGTTATACGTGCGAATCAATACCTGAACCTCATGAGGCGCGGCCCAACCTGATCGTTCCGGTTCGGGACTCGCTTGGGCGGTCACACGCCTATGGGGGATAAATCTCAAGTTTCCCTCCACCTATATGTTAACCTGCACTTGCCATTGGATACACAACCGATACGCAGCAATCTTATTGGTGGACATGGCATTGCCTTCGTGCCTTGTCGTCTTCCCCACAGGATTTCGTCCACAAAGGAAAAATCGCCTTCAAGGATAGAAGACACGCCAACAGTGAGACGTGGCAGTATGAAGACCATTCGCGATCATAAAATCCCAATGGAGAGAGAGATCGACGGCTAGCAGGATGCACAGATGTCAGAACCCTACATCAAGAGATGAATTTTAATTTTGTGGGAGCCGGTTGAAAAATTTGTACCCGACTGGCGAACTTTCATGTATTCGCGTGTTAATTATGATAAATAGTGACTGGGAAACATCGTGCCGTAGATCATATTCTATTTCCAATATTGACGGCTTAGATTGTATCAAGCTTCCGTCACGTTGCCGACGGAATGTCAGCATATCGAGAAAGTTCGTAGGAAGGCCTCACTGTGAACGCGAACTCCTGGCAGGTTTCAGTTTGATTTCGCCGTTGTCTCGATCCAAATGTGAACGGTGTTAACGGGATAATTCTGATCCTCTTGTAAGCAGGAAAAAAGCTGCAAATGTATTATGGAAAATTCCAGTGAAACTTAAGCTGCTCCTCATTTCAGTAGCAGAAGCTTTGCCGCTTTTTTTCACTGTCCTTTCTAGCAATAACTGCTTAAAGTGTTACAATAACAGTCGCTTTCTATTTTTATTTGTCGAGTACCTTCTTTTCCCGTGTGTTAGTATTACTCAGGTCTGTATTATTTCTACTTGTTTCATAGCAAAAATGACTACTTTGTTGCAAGCTTCATCCTCCACTGCTTCTTTGGCCAGCACTTGTGGTCAAGTTTCTTCAAGCTCCAGCCATGTCTCCAGAGTTTCCAGGATCTCTTACAGCGGTCTTAGGGCTGTCCCTTCCATCCGTCACGTCTCCTCCTCTGCCACACGAATTTCATTAGTGAAGTCCACTGGTGTCCGATGCGAGGCGAAGGAAAAGGTCGAGGCCACCGGTTGGTTTCATTACCTTTTTTTCGGTCTTTTAATTCGTTTATTTTTCCTCTTGTATTTTTTTTGTTCTCCCTCTTTGCTGTCTTATTGTTTCTTAGTTCCTACTTCATCATTCATTCTCCTCCATTTTCCGTCCATTTTCTCTCTCAGTTCTCTTCCTTCCTGTCGCCTGTTCCCTTCCATTTTACGTACTATGTCCTTCACCTCCTCTGTTTTCACTTGGTCGTTTCCCTTGTCTATCTTTCGCTCATGTCGCTACTTTTTTTGTATTGCATCTTTTCGTTAGTCCCTTTGATCTTTTTTGTATTGCATCTCTCCGTTAGTCCTTGTAATCTATCTTTCTTTCATTTGTGTTCTGCTGTCTTTACTTTTTGTATATCCTCTGTTTATTTTCTTTATTACTTTTATGGATTACCCTTTCCCTCTCGTTGTCCCCTCCCCCCGCATCCCTTCCACTAAGCTTTTTTGCTAATTCTCTTGTCTTTATTCGTTCCTCCCTCTTCCCTGCTCTTGAACAAGAATGACGTGTTGCTTATCTTCAAGTTTTAGGGTAAATATGAACTGAAATAAGTCTTGGTTTTCTTTCTGCTATATTGTATTTCCAGGTTTCAGTAGTCATAATATCGCATGGAACTGGAATTTTGTCAATGTACCTTAGTAACTGTTAAATGTCGCTTTTTGAAACGCAGAATGTATTGTGTATCATGTATGTGCTTACGTTTTTTATTTTCGAATTAAACCTGAGCTGAGATCATATGCTCCAGCGTTTTCTATCATGTTTAGATTGGTCTATATGGCATAGGAATTTTTTCTATGTAATTACTTGTACCGTGATTTTGAACACACTAACGAGTTGTTTTATATATGTAATAAAACTTTGTAGTATCGTTTGGGATGTGGGTTGACTGAGTATTTAGCCGCAGATCAATTGTCAGCTCATTAATTGAAAAACATTCTTTAGACTTGATGCCTGGTTGTCACGGTAACTAATATCTTATTGCCGGTGTTAACTGCTGTTTCTACATGTAGTGGTTCCTCCTTAAACCACATTTGTCCACACTCTACTGTCCGCTCTCCTGCCCGCTCTTCTGTATATACTGCATTTTCTCATATTCATGGATTTTATGGTTTCTATGGTTTAGTATTTGCTAGATGAATCTGAAATGAGTTGTACATGATCATTGCCCTTTTGATATGCACTTAATCACTCTTAATGCTGTCTCTTTCAACTTCTGTAGACTTTCATTAGCATAGAAGTTGTGGTTTTACAGGTAATTGTCTTAGAAGTTACACTATTGCCTTTTTACAAAAGTGATGATTGCTGGTTCCTGACTTTGTCTATGTCACCACTTCGTTTGCCTTTTTCTGCATCTAATTTGAGGATGCTACAGTTTTATCATCAATGTACAGATCTGTATACTTCAAGAAATATACGGGAATGCCTAAATCTTTCGTATAATGTATTTCTAGAACTAGTTGTCCATTAATTTGCTGGTTTTAGAGTGCTTATCTTGATGTCTATGCTTGAATGTATTTAAAATAACTATTTGTCCTCGATCTGTGTATGTACTTGCAAAATTTGTATGTAATCCTCCATTGAATTTGTGCTTGAATACTTGTCATCATGTCTATTTTTGAACGCTTTATCATCGTTTGTTTCTTCATTGTAATTCCATTCTAAAGAATTCATTAACTGGTTACTTGATGTGCTGCAAAAGTAGTTCGCTGTTCTGCATTTCATTTGCTGGTTACTGCCGGCATTATATCTATACCTGATTACATTCAAACAATTTATTTCTAGTTCGTATTGATAATATTATTTCTTCATGCAGCAGGAGAGGTTACTGACAGCACCTTCAAGAAGCTTGTGCTGGAAAGCAAGGTACCAGTTTTGGTTGACTTCTGGGCTCCATGGTGTGGTCCATGCCGAATGATTGCCCCCCTCATTGATGAGCTTTCCGTCAGTTACGGAAATAAGCTCACATGTTTGAAGCTCAACACGGACGACAGTCCTGGTGTGGCAACAGAATATGGAATCCGAAGTATTCCTACAGTGATGATTTTCAAGAATGGAAAGAAGATGGACACAGTTATTGGAGCAGTCCCTAAGACTACCTTAACATCAACAATTGAGAAATATCTTGATTAAAGGATGTTATTGGCTTGGTTTAGACCATAATATTCTTTGGGAAAGTCCTCATTGACATATAGAAATGATGATGTATGAGCAAGAAGGGTGTTGAGAATTACTTTTAGTGTGGATGATAAAAGGATCTGGGTAGTTCAGGTAGTAGTGCAGATAAATTTGCTTTTTTGAGTGGGTGAATGATGTAAGCACAATATTCAATTTTCAGATTGGGAAACTGAGCCTTTAAAGGCACTATGTGACATTTATACTTGCAGCCTATGTCCTTGTAGATACGAGCAGATGGAAGGCAAGGGGGCTTCCATCAAAGGGAGAAAAAAGTGGGAACACTTGTCTCAATTTTTCAGTATGGCGAATAACGCCTTTTTTTTTCACACCAGGTGCTGTCTGCTTATGCCCACTTATGGGCTTCTTGAAGTCCTCCCATGACCGTGTATCAATCTTCTAAGTGATTTTCGAATTAAGACAGCTTAAATGCATAGTGCAAGGAACCCTGTTTTTTGTGTATGTCTTTGGAAAAGTTGTTGTTTGTGAGTCTATTTTTTGTTAGAGTTTTAAGTTTTTTGCCTTACTGTGTTTGGGAAGTTTCGTTTAGATGCTGTGTTATCAGACGACTGATTAACCTGGATGAGTACTAATTCTAAGGTTTAATTGCTTCTGCTTTTAAGCTTTTAAAGTTTTGTTAGTTTTGAAGATGTCAGTTTAAGTATGTTTTTTGCTGTTAAATGAGATGGTGTTTTCATTTGACATGTGATCCTGGACAATGAACGAAAGTAATAGTTATTGTGAAGATTTTTTTTCTTTTTTCATCGTTGGGTTTGTTTTACTAGTCAATTCGGATGTAATGGCGAGATAACCAACTAATTATACCTCATTGTCAATTGAGTATTCATCAGTTTTTTAGAGTAGAACAACGAATTTTAGACATTGATATATGCGGATCGAATATTGTCAGAAAACACTCCTGGGGTGTCCATTCACTTAGAGTTCTTACGATTGGAACAAAATATGCAAATTTAGTGCTGAAAATTGAATCAATCAAGTCAATCAATTCTGTTATTGGAGCTTTGACAGTAGAAGTGATTCTCTATTTTGAAAAGTTAGGTGTGCTGTCTAATGCAGTTAAATGGGAGTATTAACTAAATCTGAACTGAAAAGAAATTGGGTATGGCTTAATTTGTAGTTAATAACTTTAACAACTGAATTGCGATGAGGAAATGAAAAGTTGAAAATCTCTGAGAGAATCTTGATTTTGTGGATGTCCATGAGTACCCTTGAGGGAAACTATAATGGAAAATGGATTATGATGTTTATTAATGCCATTTTGTTGTCAAGGCTATGTGATATGTCAATGGGTTATAGTGATTCATGGTGTAATTTTTTTGTTTCATGAAACTTTTATCTTTTCATGGATGTCTGCATGGTTGGTAAATATTGTGAATGTTCTTGGGGGTTTATTGTATTGTAATTAGGGTGACCTGTAATTGTCACGAATGATTATTATGAATTATAATCGTCATGAATTGTGAGAAGTAATTTGTATATTGGTGTGTACACGTTTACCCTTTAATGCTCAATGGAAAAAAGAGGCTTTTGAGGGGTGACCAAAAAAAACCGAGGGGCACTCAGGAGAACATTTACCTGTTTGCATGTCGGATTAGAGATTAAACTTCATTTCCCAACTCTATATTTACATATTAGTCTGTCTATTAATGCTGATGGTATTTTTTTGATGGTTTGAACTAGGAAAGGCTATGAATGGTATTTGTTCTTATGGTATTTTCTTCGTTTCTATGATGTGTTTTGATCTTACGGTTTTTTTTTTTTTTAAAACTGTGTCCTTTTCATCGTCTACATCCTTACGAGAGTGCTTTTGAGAGATCACAATTGATCTGTATTGCAGCGCAAAACAAAAAACTATCGCACTAATTTTTATAAAATCAGGGTATCATGGGACAGCTAGAGGCATTTTAATACTTTTGTTTTTTCCATTTATGTACATCCACCTGGCAGCATTTTCCAATATACTGCTGCTGATAATGTACAAAGCATGCACAGCAATCTACCATATTCCTCATTAATAACTGTATGAACTATAGCTAATCACTACACTAACAATGTTCCTCTTCCGAGAAAGCCCTTGCTATATAACTATCATCGTCATTCTTGTACCATACATGAATAAATATTAGTGTTGTACATCGGGTCTAAAATTATCGCGATAAAATCGATACCGATAGTTATCGGTTATCTAACGGTGAGGGTCCCGATTTATCGCTCCAAGACCAGCAAATTCCTTATCGGCGATAAGTGGAAAAAATATAGTACGCTATGCAATAGTAAATTATACCGTATTATATTTTTCACTGTATATAGCGTGGCATGCCACATATGACAACCTGTTCTGTACTCTGTATAACGACAGAATGGATCTTGAGTACAGGGGAATAAACCGTACAGCTATACGGCATAAACCTACAATTATCGCCGATAGTTATCGAACTGGTGTTATTGCGATATAAAACCGGTATTGTCGGTTTCTTATCGTGATAACACCAGTACCGATATATCGTACCGGTATATCGATTATCAGTAAGCCAAAAAAATGGGCACATTGAATATCGGAAAATGGCACCGATACACAACACTAATAAATATACGCTGTATCGGGTGTCGCGCATATCGAATACTGTGCACGATACAGCATTGTGACACGTGATAAGGGTTGTTGTGTACGATACACGATGAGTGTCGTACATTTATATATCTAACGGGAAAAATCGATACCATGCAACTACTTTACTGTACTGTAACTAAAAAATGGTCATACAGCGGCCAATATTTCGTGCCTGTTGAAAAACGGTGCACCCAAAGGTTTTCCCGTTTTTCCGCAGTATTAGCAGTTTGGTATACAGTTCTGGATACGACAAAAAACGTGCCCCTAAACTCTAGAAACGGTAAAAACTGCATGATTAAAACGACAAGTAAATGCCGTTCACGAGGATATCCCTTAAGAGGCGCTACTGTAGCATACAAATGAATCCACGTGTATTCATGCTGATAGCCTAATACACGTCTAAAGCTTGAACGAAAACTTCGTGTGTGAACACTGAACAGACCTTTCTGGACCATTTCCCGTTCAGACATGCTCACAAAGATTGACATACACGATGAGATCTTCGTCTGATGACAATTTTAGCAAAATTTTCAGCAGGCGGTTTTATTTGTGTCAGAAACCAGCAGCAGTAATTAGAAGAATATCTGCTGGAGAAGGATTATTGATCTTTTCCGCGGTCTTTCTGCGCCATTTTCTGCACGTTTATCTGTTAATAGATATATTGCTATATTTAATTCTCCTTGATAATTCTACTTTCGTTTTTTTGCGGTTGTGTTGAGTTTGCAAGCATGGGTGATGCAGCAGAGTTCAGGTGCTTTGTGGGAGGCTTATCCTGGGAAACGGATGAGGAGACTCTGTTGAAAGAGTTTCGTCATTTTCAAGTAACAGATGCAAAGGTTTGTGTTTTAATTATCTTGTAGTTTTTTATCGCATGATTGTTTGCGTCTGCAGTCTCTCTTCCCTCTCTCTCTCTTTCTCTCTTCCTATCTGCCTCAGTGTCTCTTTTTTCTATCCTCTCATGCTGTCAACCTTATTCGCCTCTGTTCCCTTCTTTGCTCTATTATTGTCTGTTTTCAATTTGATTTCTATGTTGTGATGGTGCTGTGTGAGAGATCTACTTTTTGTATGGTGTGTTCTGAATGAGTTTGAATGTGTTTGATTTATATTTTTAGGAATGAACTTCACAGTTTTAAGTTTTTTCCGTTTCTGTTTCGATTAAAGATGTCTATTACAGCTTCCTAAAGGTATGTGTGTGTTTAGAAAACAAAAAGTACTTTTAACTGCCTGAAAAATATTTGACACTAATAGCGATGGTCGCCATAGGTGCCCTCACTGTTCTCTTAGAAATGTATTGTGTTTGGAAGATTTTGAAGTAAACCTTTTGACTGTGGATAACTTTCTCGCTTTTTGGAAAGATATTTTTTCTGCCTGTCAAATGTCAGTTTTACTGCAGATTTTCATCTGTATTAGGGTTTTTGTGTGCTGGAGTTGTCTGGTATTGATAGCCCAAGCATGTGTTTAGACTGCGACTTTTATATATCCCATTAAAGGGAACTATAGTTTTCGAAGATGCTTGTTTCATATTTCCTTAAGTGTAGGATGTATGATTTCTCTACGAAACGCTTTATTGGCATGCGGCTGAATGAATGTTTTTCATACAGTCACGTTTCCTTTTGTTCTAACATGATTCAAATGTGCAAAAACAATTGGAAACGCTATACGTGGTTATCTTATACTATGCAGCATAACGCCTGTAGGATGTGTGTATAGTATGGCGTAACAACGTACAGTCTTCTTAATTGTTTTCGCTCATCTGAGCCTGTAACTATAAGCACCATTAGGGTTTGAACAAGTGGCTTTGCTGTCTCTTATCGATTGTTTTTAATATTAAGGACAGCACAATCACACATGATTTATCATATACTGTCTTTCTTTTGCTTTTACATCGACAATAATTCCTTACTGATGTCTGATGTTTGCCATTGTGGGCAAACCAGGAGCTGTCAGTTGACCTCAGGAACCAGTTTTCACTCCAATTATCACTTTTTCATCCAGCAGAGGGGTAGCAGAAAGTTATTATCTTCCTCAGACGCATCTTGTGACATGGAAAAACACAAGCTTTGAACATTACATGCAGTACCGCCAAGATTAATATCAGAGGTTTCAGTATCATGGGTATAAACAAACTGTTGTCGCCTGCCAGAATCATTTTGGAGAGACTCAAAGGGCCGTTTTATGTTTCATATGACAAAAATGGCCGTTTAATGTTCAGTTTGATAAGTGGAAGTTGCTAGTGACGGCGTCTCAAGCACTCAGAAAATCCAACATTTTTGGAACGGCACTCGGCATCTGGAAATTTGCATGGTTCTGTCAGAAGCCTTTTGCGTTTTGCTCAGAAAATTTGCTACTTTCCTAAAACAGTCTGTTCTTGAGCTTGTGGAGCTCCTCTATTTGCCTCAGATGGCCAGTTGGCAGAAATCAGCACTTTGAAGCATTTCTGGGATCAGTTTGTGCTTATTTTTGAGAAGTTTATTACTATTCACTCAGAAATCAAGGCGGAGGCTGTTTTCTAATCAAGGCAAACTTGATACTCCAGGCATTTTGACTTTTATGGCCTTCATGCTCTCCTGGACCTGATGAATATGGAACTGATCTATTATGATTAACGATGAAATTGAGCCTGAGGAGAGAGAGTTTTTTGAAGTGGAAACGTTCAGTTTGTGAAACAAGGTTTTGACTGTTTTTCCAGCGAGTCACTGAACCATTTGCCATATTTGTGATCCTCTCTAAATTATGTTACGGCCAATCAGAAGAAGACGATCTCATGTCCTTTGATTATCTTTCTCAAGCTGTGTCCTGGCAGATATGGACAGAACGGTGGATACTTCATAGGGGTAAAACAATAATAATAAGCTGGTTTGCACGCTTTTTCCCATGGGATCCATTTCTGGAAATATAGTTGCTGCAAATTTTTCTTTGTACATTTGGACATACTTTCTAGGGCTTGAGCTTCATCGTCGTTCATTTCAGGTGATTCATGACCGAGAGACCGGCCGTTCTCGAGGCTTTGGATTCGTCACATTCGGAGACAAGCAGGCCATGGACGACGCTATTGAAGAAATGAATGGGAAGGAGATTGGTGGTCGTACCATTTCTGTTAATGTGGCTCAGCCAAGAGGTGGAGGAGGGGGTGGTGGAAGAGGAAGGTCGTACGGTGGAGATCGGTATGGTGGAGGGAGAGGAGGAGGGGATCGTTATGGTGGTGGAGATAGGTATGGAGGTGGTGGAGGGGGAGGTGATCGTTATGGCAGCGATGGGGGAGATCGTTATGGAGGTGGAGGAGGAGGTGACTATGGAGGTCGAGGTGAGAGAAGCTATGGTGGTGGAGATCGTCGTGGAGGAGGTGGTTACAGCAAAGACAGACATGGGTCTGGGGACCGTTATGACAGTTCGAAGTCAGGGGGTCCTTCTCGCTATGATAAGTCTGACCGCTCTGGACCCTATGACCGTCCAAGTGGAGGAGGAGGAGGGGGAGGGGGAGGAGGAGGAGGAGGAGGAGGAGGTGGAGCTGGAGCTGGTGGGGCTAGCGGGGGAAGTGCTCGGTCTTATGAGCGATATTGATGAGCGAAAGAGAGATGGAGAGAGAGAGAGAGAGAGATCGAGCGAAAGTGAGAGAGAGAGAGTGAGAGACTTAGATTCAAGAGAGATATCTGATAAACTTGACTGTATCCATATGATCTTTGACCCTCTGTTCCCCTCTAGCTGTGAAGTCTGGGTGTCATATGGAACTTTTTGAGACTTCAGCATGGGAACTACAGTAATGCCGATTATAGACCTGAGAATGGTTTCTTCATGAGTCTGAAAAGTTGCTGTGAGAGACGAAAGAAAACTGTAGGAACTGTGACGTGTCTTGGAAAGTTGATCCAAAAACTACATGGGAGGATATTGCCTGTATGAAGGACACGACTGTTAAATACGGGGATGTAAAGAAAGTAGTTTCTTGTCGACATGAAGCGATCGGTGAATAGGATAAGTCACAGAAAAAATGTTATTTTTCCGGATGCAAGCGTGCATTCTCACCTCAATTGGTTTTTTTTTGTATCCTCTGTTTTTTAAGAGAAGGTGGTGATATAATTGCTTATTGTTGTTTGAAGTTTGGTTGTACTTTGGTTTGTACTTTGGTTTGTACATTGGTTTGTACTTTGGTTTGTACTTGTTGTACTTGGTGTCCTTTTGTTACTGCTAATCAAAGTTAAATTGGTAAATTGACCTTTCGTGTTATTTTTGGAGAGTGTAAAATGGTAAATTGACCGGTAGCGATGTTTTTGGAGGGTGAGCTGGCAGTCTGATTTACCTGTGGTTTGTGTGAATGTCTGATGATTTGTTGTTTCTTATGAAGGTCGATTGTATGGAAACGAATCTACAGTACATTTTATGTGAATGTGGCGAATGTTAATCGCAATTTTGTGACTGATATCTGGGGTGTGGCAGTTACTTCTAATTTTGGTTTACCATTTGTGTAAGTTGACTGACTTATAGAAGGAAATATTTTGTACACTATTGAACATGTGTCTTTTTCCTTTTTTTCGTTTTTAGTTTTTTTCCTTAGAAAACAATGTACTGTTTTCCGATGGATTGGTTGTGTTTATTGGAGTTTTGACTCCAATATTTCGTATTTGTACTATTGGTTGCATACGAGTGTTTGCCTTGGGCTGTTTTTCTTTAGACAGGTTCATAATTATAACCACGGGGGTCATGTTGAGTGTGGTTTCTTGTATCAGACATGTTAGTAGCTTTAACTGTAATTCTGTGACTGAAGGTTGGTTTTGTTTTTTTGTATATAGAAAAGTCGATTGTGCCTCGTGTAATTTGAAGCAGCCAAGAACTAAATATTAGAGTGGCTCTTTGAGATTTTTCTCTGCTGACGTTTGTTTGGCATGTTGCAACATTATTGAGATACAACATGTCACCAATTTTGCTTTGTCATTCAGTATGGTAACTTCTTGGCCAACAATTTAGAGTATTAAGAGAAAAAAAAGCCTATGAGAAAGCAGAATTGTAAACCTTTCAAGTCTTTGAGAATAAATGAAGCAAAGTAGGTGACGAAAATTCTAAACTAAAGTGCGCATTGTATGTTGATCCACTCCGCTGCTTCCACTGTATGGCAAATATTTGCGTCAAATGCTCACATCTGGTGCAATATGTCAAGTATAAGTCTTTATAAAAATTGTGCAACTGCTAGCCATCTGTTAGACAGTTTTTGAGTGGACAGAAAAGGAAATGCAATTGAAAATCCAAAAAACAATGAAAATGAAAACAACTCATTTTTTGGCTGTTATACTTGCCGAGGTGGTTGTGATGATTTAAAAGTAAACCATAAAATGAGAAGCCTACTCTTCCACTATAGTTCAGGTGTAGGGAAACAACTGGAATTGCTGTATGTGGGAATCCCATACTATATGCAAGTGCTATACATGGATTATTCAGTGTAACATGGCCATGGAAAAGGCTAACATATATATAGTTTTTAATTCTTTTCGCACATTGTTTTCAGAATCAGCTTCAATTCATCATCGTTTTTTTAGAGATTGACCTTGGACATAATTCTTGTCAAGTCCTATTTTTTAATTTTTTCGAGTACACTATTTACCAAAATAAAGTAAATAAAACAGTCAACCTCGCACAAAACACAAAACCCATTCCAGAAGTACCAGCATCAGTAGCAAGATAAAAGAAATTCGACAAATCTCATAAACAACCAATCAAAAACGTCATGAAAAGCACAACACTTAACTGTCCCATAAAAAAATTATGATAGTGACAAGTATAAAATATCATTTTTTTCCCGGCCCACTTCCATGACCACACACTTTACCATGAATGGGAATAAGTCCATTAAACTACGCAATGAGTTCCATTCACCACATTATCTATTTTTCTGGTTCAAGTTTTATCCAAAAAATGTTTCCCCAACAACTCTCCTTCTTTGAAACTTTCTCTCTCTCTCTCTCTTTGAAACTCTCCTTCTCCAAAAACTCTCCTTCTCTCAAACTAAAAGATTGTTTTACAATGGCTAGCTGGTGCATATTTTCAATTCATTCTACATGTGATACCAACCATACATACGAGGCTAATGCATTTTCACAAGACTAAATGGGATTAGTACATTTTTGTGAGTTTTTATGAGATTGATACATTTTTATGAGATTGAAACGACCTCAGACGATCAACAATGTCAAATAGTGATGTTACATACTAAGCCTCATCAACTACCCCCTCTACTTACTACTTTTCTCTCCTTATCCCTCTTCCCTCCCCTTCTCCCTTTCCTCTCTCCCTTCCTCTCCCTCCCCTTCTCCCTTTTCCTCTCTCACTTCCCCTCTCCATCCCCCTCTCTTTCTAAATCTCTCTATTCACCACTTACTCCAACAACACGCCGCCAAATGACTCTCTCCCTCTTCCTTCCCCCCTCCCACTCTCCCTTTCCCTCTCCCTCTCCTTCTCCCTTTTCCTTTCCTTCCCCTTTCTCCCCCTCTTCACCATTTCCTCCAACAACACACCACTGAATGAAAATTTCCGAACCAAACCATTTCCGAACCGGACCAATTTCCAAAAATACCGTAAATACTTATTAACAATCGGAGACAAATCAATTCGTAAAACCGAAGTATACGAAAAACCCCATATTACGAAAACCCATAAACTAATATACCTCTACGTGCCACTGGTGGTTTTTTTTAAGCTTCCCGGAAACTTCTTCCCATGTTGTTCCTCGTTTCTCAGCAACTTTTGTTAAAGTTGAAATGATTCCGGGCATCATACCTTTTAAACCGCAAAAGTAGATATGTGCCCCTTTATCCAATAAATCAAAAACTTCCTCTCCATATTCCTCCAACTTGTCCTGAATATACATTTTTCCTCCAGATTTGTTTTGACGTTCTCGACTGAGAGCCAAATCATATCTGCAAAAAGACGAGAGTGAGAGACTTTAGTTTCAATTTTCTCGCATAATTAGCCCAAAAATGACAAATTCTGATTCAATTTTCTCAGAAAATGAATAAAAAAAAGATAGATTTAATTTCGTTTTTCCTGCATAGTTAACCAATATCACCTGAATTGATCTGGACGACCCTTCACGGGTAAATTGTACTCTGTCATGAATTTTTTTTTTTTCTAACAATTCTCACTTAAATTGATCTGGACGACTCTTAAGAAAATATTTTTCTTTGTAATAAACTGGATTTTCTTTAAGTAAACAATCTTGCCTGAATTGGTCTGGGTGACTTTTCAAATAGCCCTTAAATTCTTCGTCGTACAATAAGCTATCCTGATTTGCGACTCCAAGAAAGAGCCATGCGAGGCCCTTAAATTTAAATGTGGGAACATCCTCCATAAACATACGTCGTAAGTATCCTCGATAAGGAGCAATTCCGGTACCGGTGGCAACCATAATATGTGTCGCAGAAGGGTCACTTTCGGGCAAAAGCATCACTTTACCGCTGGGACCTACAAAGAAAGTAAGTAGAGTTTTATTAAGAAAGCGAAATTGAATTCAAAAATAGAAAGTGGGAGAAAGACAAATAGCAATCACAAGGTATTGCAGAAAGGTTACCTTTGGGGAAAAGCAACTTTACCACTCGATCCTTCAAAACAAAGGAAGACGGGAAAATTTGATTAAGAAAGAAATATTTTACTGAGACAGAGAACTTGAATTAACAATAAGGAACTGACAGAAAGACAGCAAGCAACCATAAACTTTCAGGCAAAATTGTCACTTTACCTCTTGGACCTACAGTGAAAGATAAATTGAATACAAATTGAATAAGAAAAACAAATTGGATTAAAAATTAGAAATTAGATTAAGAAAGAGAGCCCATCGGGCGAAGAAAGACAAATTGAATACAAATTGAATGAAGAAAGGCAAATTGCATTAAGAAAGAGTATTTGAATTGAAGGACGAATTTTCACTCACACTAAACTCTCAAAAACCGCAAAAAGGCAATCTTATCCAACCATGAAAACAAACTCAAATGTTAAATGACATCTCTCGTGTATCAGATAATAGAAACAGGATTGCTTCTTAAAAAAAAAAAAAAAAATGATCTAACGGTATCTTGGCTGCACGTAAAATAATTTGGTACCAATATCCTTTTCTTTGAGAAGCTTGTAACCTTTTAACTGATTAGGACACGACTGGGAAAAGAAACTGATTTAACATTTTATTCAAAAGACCAAATTAAGACAAGCAGTAAAAAACACGCACATTTTATTAGTGATCAACACATTTTACTGCACAAAAGACAGCCAATTCGAAGAAACCAAAGGAAGTTCTCTCAGAAGTTCTCTAGGAAGTTCTTGTAGTTGAAATGTATCAAAACCTTCCAAATTTATAAAATCGCAATTCAGCTTAAGTCATCAAAGATTCAGTTTGAATCAGCACACTATAATAATAAGGTGCGAAGCACTTTTAGAAACTCAGATAAGCAACAAAAAACGTTAAAACTCTCAAATTTTAACAACCCGCAATTCAGATAAAACCAGTAAAATTCCCGATTTCAAGACGCTCAGCGTTTCTACGAAGAAATCCCAACTGAAGCCCACCTGTAATTTTCACTTTATCTCCTGGTTTGGCATCACAAAGAAAGTTGCTACACACTCCTTTTTTCGCAGGATCCTCTTTTTTCAGCTCGGGATCCCAATAAACTGCCCTTCTCACACAAAGGCTGGTAGTTTTTCCATCAAAATAATCACCATATCTTGTCGAAGCAATAGAATAGAGTCGAACTTTATGAGGAACGCCTGGTTTCGACTCGCCCTTTCGTTACCATGAAGAACACAGAGGCAAAATCAGAATTTATATTTAAAACACTAAAACAAAGCTACAACCATGGACATATACTTTTTTGGTTGGCCTATTTAGCCCAGGATTCTAGAGCAGATATTGATATTCAGAAACACTTGTAGAGATTCAAAGGAAAAAACAGAGAGAGATAAACACAGACGCGAAAGTCAAATTCAAAGTTAAAGTCAAACTCAGATTTGAAGTCAAATTCAAAGTTAAGTCAAAGTCAACCCAAAGCCAAAAAAAAAAGTGAGAGATAAAAACAAAGACTGAAAATTAATAAAGAACAAAAAAAAAAAAAAAAAAAAAAAAAAAAAAAAAAAAACAAAAAAAACAAAAAAAAAGACAAAAAATTCAAAAACAAAAAAAAAACTAAGTTAAAAAAAAAAAAAAACAAAAAAAAAAAAGAAAAAAAAAAAAAAAAAAAAAAAAAAAAAAAAAAAAAAAAAAAAAAAAAAAAAAAAAAAAAAAAAACAAAAAAACAAAAAAAACAAAAACAAAGACAAAAAATTCAAAGACAAAAAAAATACTAAGTTAAAAAAAAAAAAAGGAGAAAAGTTTCTTACAGGAGGGATGATGCCATAGCTTTGCCCTTCCCAGTAGGGCAGTTTTCCTTCATGGTCAATGACAATATGGCACGTTTCTCCAGTGGCATTGGGGCCAACAATACGTTCTACCGATTTAATTGTGCCAGTAAACGGCTCTTTGACTCTGTATATATTTAAAGGAGGGCTTGGAGCTTCTTCCAGGTCTATTTTCAAAGGAGCCAACGATAATTCGGCTTTCACAAAAAGAATTTTTTTTTTGGTGTTCTTTGAACGGTCGATACAAAGATTCTTTTGAGAAAGAGTTTTGTAATCGAGGAAAAATGCATTAACGTAAACCTGCATTTTTCTCGAATATTAAAATTAGCCTTGTAAAAATGTAGATGTGAAATCCGTTTAGGAAAAACAACATTATACTTCAGAAGGAGAAAAACGAACAAAAACAAAAAAAAACCATCCACGTGGCAAAGCTGGTGAGCAACCGTGACATAATGAAACCGAGCTATTAAATTAACAATTTCAGAACTTATTTGGTATAAAGATGTCTTGGTTTTTTATTTCCACAAATTATAGAAAAACATCCAAAGCAAAATCACCGACCACAAAGCTTGTCATTTATTTAAAATGTATTTTGATAGTAAATGTTTATTTGCTGATTAGAAAGTCGATGCTTGGATCCTAAAAACATAGTGTACGTTTTAAACAGCAGAACAAATAATTCAATTTAGACACATAAAAGATTAGAAATAGTTAAACATTCGAAATAACTAAACATTAGAAAAAGTTAAACATTGGAAATAGTTAAGCAATCAAAATAAACATTCAAAACAGTCAAATATTAGAAATAACTAAACATATAGAAATAGTTGAACATTAAAAATAATTAGACATTAGAAATAGCTAAACATTAGAAATAACTAAACATTAGAAATAACTAAACATTAGAAATAGCTAAACATTGGAAATAGCTAAAGACATTAGCAGTAGTTCAATGTTGCAGCATACCTTCTCCGATTGAGTTTTATGTGATCTTGCTGAGAATTGGACAAATGAATTGGCTGAATTTGTAAACACTACTCCCTGCAGTTCAAGAATAATATAAGCATCAAAAGAATATTACAATGCATAAACTTACTGTGTTCTAAAAGAAACCAAAAAAAAAAATAGAAAAACAAGACAGGCTAGTGACTTGCGACTACAAGACGAAAAAAGTATCCTCCAAAATAACTTGGCATGTCACAAAATCTACAAAATTCATGTTTTTTTACTAACCAACTACATTTTTCATCGTTGCTGGTGGAAAATAAACAGTTTCAAATGTGCGTAATAAGCAGAAAAAAAAAATCAATCCAAATATCAGCCATACTAAAAAAATAAAAAGCGTTGCATGTATCAAATAGAGGAGCTACTTTTTTTACCTGCGTAATAGCAGCCATGTTGATTCTGTACAAAAAACAATGATTTGCTTCCAAATAAGTAAAACAGAAATAAAAAGAGTGAAAGAGAGATAGAGAGAGAGCAGGGAGAATCACAATTTCATTTGAAAGTTGAAGAGTTAAGGGAAAGAGAAAACAGAGAATGATGCAAGCATCAATATTTGTTGAGTTTTGAAATTCTAATTTTCTTGTATCCTGTGATGAAGTTATGGAGTTAAGAGAAAGAGACAGGAAAAAATATTAGGAGCAGCAGCAGGAGCAACCAATGTTATAATTCTGATATTCCAATTTCAATTCTATGATTTTTGTGATTCAGAAATTTTCAGAATTAGGAGAAAGAATAGAGGGGAGAGTAGTACCAGAAGCAGCAAGAATTGCTACTATTCTAATATTTTAATCTCAGTTATAATATCCCTGTGACTCAGAAAGTTACAGAGATAACAAAAAAAAAGAAAGAAAAAGTAAGAATAGCAGCTGCAGCAGAATTTTAATGTTCAAATTCCACAGATCTCTTCCTGCTTGACTTTAACACTTTTTTTGTCGTTACATTGGTTGTGAAAGGGACAGCTGCAACTTAGTTGAGGACGACAGCAACCGATCGGGAACGTTTGAACCGTACAAGTGGCAAAATCTGAAATTCAACAAGAAATCCAGCAGCCAATGATTGCTGTTCTCTCCCTTTTTGCTGCGTTTTTGTAAATTCTGTTGCTGGAGCTCACTACCTCTCCGGTGCCGCCAAGTGACAAATTCAAATTTTTGCGAGCTTGTTTTATTTACATTTTACAGTAAAACTGGCCGCCGAGTAAAGAGAAAAACGTTACTTAATTTAGTACGGACAGTTTCAAGTACGTTAGGATTTAGCATAAACAACGGACACGACTTTTATCCGACCAAACATGAGCCGTTCAACTTCTAGATTCAGAATCCAGTTAGGTTTTGGTGAATATGCTTAGACGCGGATTCTTTGAGAACGACGAAGAATTTCGCTCTCATGAGTACCGTACGGCTTTACCGGATCCGAAGTCCCAAGTGTGACCGACAAAAGTGACCGGCAAATAGTGTCAAAGAGCAACCTTTTCGGAGAACGGGCAGTCAAACGTTAGAACAATGCCACGTGGCCAGCTGCCTTGCGGCGACTCGATAACATTTTCAGAGCCCTTTTGAGTTCAGGAAGAGTGAAGAATCGGAGACACAAGTCCTTATTCAGTTCCTACAGTTCAGTTTAGGGTAACGCTTTCGCAGACACGATTTTTGTTCCGCTCAAGCGCTTACGCGGCAATATATATTGACTACGCTTGACTTCTGAAAACCGATCGGACTACCGGCAAAAACAAAAAAACAAGTAAAACTGAGACATAGAAGTAGACGCATCTAGCGCACGCGCAGCTTTGCTCTGACGCAGCTAACTACAGTAAAAGGGAACACGGAAACGCTGAGTTTTTAGAGGCAACTGCGATAATGGAACATAGAAACGACGGAGGGCCGCAAGGCGCCTTTCTACCAGTCTCCGATACGCGTCCCCTTAAGGAATCCACTTGAACTGAAGGTCAGCATATGACGATGTAGTTTTAAACGTGCCAAAATGTACGGACATAAATGCAGCCAAAAACTTTGGCAAAGCTGTCGTGATACCGTACAGGCTCCTGACTTTGAAGTTTGAACAATCCAAGAAAAAATCAGCTCCATTCGAGCGAACGGATCTCGAATCTTTGAGTTTCCACTTCCCTTTTTTTTTTTTTTTTTTACTTCCACTTCCTTTCGGAGGTTGCCGAACATTCCACTCCACCGACCACCAACTCCGCAAGAATCCTTCTTTAGGTAAAAGATGTGGATATACCGCCTTTGTTTAAACCTGAAATAGTGAAGTAAATAAATATCACCTCGCGGTTTGTACTAAGAGTTCCCATATTGCTGTACTTTACCGTATTTTACCGTACACTGTCCATCGCCGTTAGGCTCCCACCACTCTAGTTTAAGTGAGTGCGCTTTTAATCGAGGATCATAAATTAACAGTACGGTACACTGTGTATCGCGTTTAGTGTTAACGTTTTTTTTTCGACTTAAAACATAATTTCTCCGTACACGCTTGCCGGATTTTATAACTAACGATTACGATTGAAAGCCAAGATTTTCACCTTCCGATTGGCGGTCTCAATGTGGGAATAGGACAAGTGTGTACGGAGAAAATATGTTTAAAGTGGCGAAAAATTATCAGCACTAGTAGCGATACACAGTTGTACTGTACACCGCCAATCGCTATTAGCGTTGTGTACGCTAATTCCGTCCCGCATTTTTTTTTTTTTATTCTCCATTAGCGTAGTTCATTCTATTTTTTTATTTACTCTATTTAGGGTTAATTTTTTTGTACCGTACAAAATGGAAGTACGCCATCAGTCAATTAGTGTGGTATACGGACAGTGTAAGACCGTACAAAATTGTACCTTTTTAAGTGAAAAAGTATAATTAATGAGATTTAGTAGCCGCGGACGCATGAGAATGTGCGCTCTAAAAAGGGGGTCTAATCGGGTTGTCAAATATCACGTTCGCACATATTCGTCCAGCAACCACGTTTCAACTGTGGGAACGTACGATTTGTGTACGATTTGTCAGATTTTGTACGAATACCTATATTAGTGTAAGCATGTTTGCGACCGACATTTATTTTTTTCAAAGACCAAAATTATAATTATTAAACAATTAGAATGTATGTTTTTTTTCAAAATTTTCAAATTCATAATTAGCGTAAACCACGGTAATTTTTCATGTACGCTAAAGAAACTTCTACGCTAATAGCGATTGGCGGTGTAGTGTACTGTAGCTGTAAACAAAAACCAAAAAAAAAAACAAGTTAACAACATTATTTAGCTAAGCAGCCAATAATGCGCCACGTGGTAAAAATAAATTTGTTGTAGTTAATAACGTCACTGATTTGCTAACCCAGTGTTGGGTATCGAGGACCTATTTCCGATATTCAATATATATCGAATTTCAGGTACCCGATATTCAACATATCGCCTAGATATATTAAAAATCGAAATATCGTAATGTATTGCCGATATATTGCCAATATATCGTATTGCCAATATATTGAGGCATTAAAAAAATAAAAAAATAAACAATTTCACAGGTCTCCAAAGTCACGTGCCTTCGTGACAAGGTGTCCGTAAATTATAGTGTTGTGTATCGGTAAGGATTTGTCGATAACCGATATGGGCCTTTTTTCGGGGACCCGATAATCGATATATTGGTACGATATATCGCTATCGGTCTTATCGCCGATAAGTAGCCGATAATATTGGCTACTTATCGGCGATAATGCCGATAACGATAACTATCGGCGATAACTGTACGAGCCGTACAGATAAATGTACGGCATGTACACTCAACTGTACGTCTTATTCCCCCGACGCGCCCTACTTACAACCCCTGAGGTACCTACCAATCAGATCATTTGTACAAGCCGAAAGTACAGTAGCCGGCATAAGATGTGTACGGCTTTAGTACGGCTCCAGTTAAAACGATGTACCTTTCACATCCGACGCCATGGCTTTGTCCCTTTCTTTTTTGGGATCCATTGGAAACCTGCCACGTGTCAATCCGTCGGCTTTTTTGGCAAAAGCCGCCAAAAAAGCCATTCCGAGATGTCGGCGCTCACGCTGACCATCCGCTCATATTTTCTCATTGAATGTCGTCCGTTCAATTCCGGCGGCGCGCATAATGTTATTTTGCATCCGTTGTACTTTGTGTCCGCCGTCTTTTTACCGTTCCATGATAATCAGTTTATCGGTACAATTCCGTACGTTCCCGTAAAATTTATGTTCAGTTAACCGCCCAAAAAGTACTACAAAGTGCAACGTATTTTTTTGTCAAGTTCCGTACATTTCCCGTAAACAACTGTACATTTCTCGTAAATTTACCGTTCAGTTTACCGGACAGAAAGCATTCCGGACAGAAAGTACAGAAAGTACAAATATATCGGGACCGCTGACCGTTCGATAACCGATAACTATCGGTATCGGTGTTATCGCGATAAGTTTTTTACCGATACACAACACTAGTAAATTCTTTGCCGAAAAGAAACACGGTTGTTTCCTGAAAGTCATCGGAGTGAAAGAGATCTTTGAGGTTCATTGACGCGGTACACTTGCGAAGTACATGTACATAATACGCAAGTTCGAATTTCCATACGAAAATGGTCGGTATTCAAATCTTTGACGATTTTTAGAGATTTGATCGTCAACTTACAAAGAACCACTGGAATCAAATCATGTATGTAAAAACTTGTTTACAAATGACACGCGATGTAACCTAGGCCTCTGTAATACAGAGATTTTGCTGTCTGAACTATTACATAGACCTCCTGATGTAACCATACCCCAAATAAGTAATTATATGAATTACAGAATTAGTACTTTTTTGTCGGTTACATTTTGCGGCGTCTTCCTTTAAGTCACGGAACTAAAATCACGTCGTACGTGGCGTATCAGACAAATTTTATTTTTCGCTAAAATTACATATTATATAGAAATATAATATATTAAGTTTTAAAATACACTATATATCGCGATATATATCGCTATGATTCATGTTGGTTTCGGTACGATATATCGAGGTTTCTCCTCGATTGATATTCGATATATTGAATATCGAAATTATCGCAATATGAATTTTATCCAATACCCAACACTACGTTTATGTACTGTACCGCACTGTACTGTACTGTATGCCAACCATTGTTGTTACTAACAGCTAGTGTTGGGTATCGGGTAAATTCATATCGCGATAATTGCGATATTCGATACATCGAATGTCGATTGAGCAGATTCCTCGATATATCGTACCGGGACCAACATAAATCATCGCGATATATATATCGCAAAAATATGGGTGTCCATACAGTCATAGAACGGAAAATCGTACGGAAAAACGTTAAGAATTTTCCCCCCCCCCCCCCCCCCCCCCCCCCCTGGGGGGGGGGGGGGGGGAGGTTGAAAAAAAAATGGAAATTTCATTTTTTTTATGGCTCTATATATCGGCGATACGATATATCGGCGATATATCGCCAATACATCGCGATGATTTGCTTTTCGATATATCGAAGCGATATATCGATTATCGGGTAACTGAAATTCGATATATATCGAATATTGGCAAAGGGTCCTCGATACCCAACACCACTAACAGCAATGGCTGGCATACAGTACAGTACAGTGCGGTACAGTACATAAACGTACTTTATTGGACGGCCGTACTGAACGAATGTGTTCAACAAAGTCTATTTGTCGTCAAGGCTTACGCAACCAATCAGTATATTTTACCTCGTCACTTTGCACATCCGGGCGAATGAATCTGTGCCACGTGTCAAAGAACTTATGGAATTTTCTGCGTTCCATTCTCGGTCAAATGTGCTGCATTGAAATCTTTAATCTGCCCGAAAACGTTTCGAACCAATGAGAGGATGTTACTTTCCACGGATTGAATGTACGGAAGCGTGTACTTCAAGACGCAATTCGGCACAAATACCGGAAAAAAATCACGGTATAAAATACAAAAAAAAATAAAAAGCAAGAAATAAAATAAGGTGCTGGTCTCCAGATTCTAGGATTCTTTTCCGGTTTTGTCCGTTTCTTCTGCCAAGTATATTTTTTAAAAATAGACAAAAAAATAAAATAAAATTTCAAGTCAGATACCATACGCATGCCACACACACACACCAAAAGAAAAAGATTATTTTGAAAAAATAAACTATTTACATTTTTTGTCTTTTTGTAGTTAATAACTCAAGTATAGAGGTTTACAACATATTGTTTGACCTTCTATTTCTGTTATTTACCGATCTCTTTTCTTTCCTCTCAATTAATCTTCCAACAGTGTAACCTCCCATTTCATGCAACTCGACATTTTTATTTATTTTTTTCGGCCTTTTTTGGCCTTTTTTTTGTCATTTTCGGTCCTCTCTCGTCCTTTTTTGTCCCTTTCCTGTCCTTTTTTTGTCCTTTTCCTCCCTAAAAATGGCCGCCGTCCCTTCCGCTGACGTGGCACCGCTGCTCAAAAGTCACTCCGATGACGTGGCACCCTCCAAAGAAACCCCACCCCACAAAACGACAAACCCTAAACCCGACAAAATACGCAAAAAGCCAGAAAAACCCCTCAAAAGCCTGATGGAGGAAACCGTACGGACGCTGGAGCAAAAAATCGAGCTCAACAAAAATCGGATCGAGGAGATCAAGGCGATATTGGATTCGAAATCGGCGAATCGGGCCGATATCGGAAAGGAGTTCCGGAAATTGCGGGATCTGTACGGATCGATTATGGTGCAGATCCGTACGGCGAATGAGGACAAACAGAAGATTTGGGGGGAGCTGAAGGCGGCGGGAGCCGAAGGAAAGGAAGGGGCGAGAGGTGGTGAAACCGGGTTTGGTGGGAATCAGGGTTGGTGGTGGTGCAGGCGCTGGGCGACGTGGTGCGTGCGCGGGTCGTCAAATAATGTTTTTTTATTTCTTTTTCGAGTTTATTTGATTTTTATTTTTATTTATTTATTTACTTATTTTGTAAGTGAGTTTTTTTGAATTTTTTGGAGTTTTTCTAAATTTGGACTGGTTTGATTTTTTTTTATTTTTTTCGAGTTTTTTTTGAGTGATTTTTCAGTTTTTTTCTTTAATTGTTATTATTTTTTACATTTTTTTATACATATAGTTCTATTTTGTATCCATGGGCGACAAAAAGCTTCAAGATTTTTTTGAGAAATTCTAGGTAACGACTTTTTGATTTTAGTTTTTTTTTTTTAATTCTTTTTAATTGTATTTAATTCTTTTAGTATTTTTTTTTTTTTTTCTTTTTTTATCTTTTTATCTTTTTTTTCTTTTGGGTGTTTTACTTCATTTAGATAATTTTATGAACCAAGAATAGTAATAAAAATGTTGATTATAGAATCAGTAATAACAACAACAATAATAATAATAATTATAATATAAATAATAATAATAATAATACTAATAACAGTGATAGTCCATAATAGTAATTAAAACAATGTAGAAAACAGTAACATTTGGTTTGAATTTTTTTTTTAACAGACAAGTAATAATTAGAATAATATGGATGTACAAACCAATAATATGAAAAATAACATTGATTTATTAACCAATAATAATAATAATAATAGTAATAATAATAATAACTATTATAGCAGTAACAATAATAATGTATAAAACAATAATAATGTATAAGACAATAATAATGTATAAAAAATAATAATGTATAAAACAACAATAATGTATAAAACAGTAACATTTTTGAGGAATGGGTTGTATTGGAACCGGGTCGAACTAATAATATGGCCGTGTAAACCAGAAATAATAGTAATAATAGTAGTAATCGTACACAATAGTAATAACAGCAATGTTTAAAATAGTAATAATGAAAGTAATCGTAGTAATAATAAAAATGTATACAACTGTAACATTTTGATTAATGGTTTGTGAATTTTCCGATATTGGGACCAGGTCGAACAAATCGATGAAGAGATTCGAAAAACCGAACACCGAATGCAACACTCGACTCTTCAACTTTCCGAAGAAAAAAAGTTGATACAACAAATCAAAGATCTCACGAAATCTCGCGAGATTGTGAAATCTTACTCCGACCAATTGGACGAAATTGCGGCCGACGAAAAAGCTCGAGAAGTTTACTTCGAAAGGATTCGAAATAAAGATACTCTAATCAACAATTTAAAACAACAGGAGATTGAAAAGAGAGCAAAACTCGACGAAGCGAAAAGGAAAGAGTTCGAGCAACAATCAGAGTTCCCGGCTTTAGTACAAGAAAAACAGAAATTATACGAGGAATTTAATACATTACGAGCTCAGATAAAGACGGCGAAAGACGAGTTTTGGGCACAACATAAGGAGTGGATAGAGAACGATAAGATTTGGAGGGAACAACAGAAGGAGGAACAACATAAGGCGTTTCTCGAGAGAGAGGCTTGGAGGAAGGAGAGAGAGGAGATTAGAAAGAAGAGGGAGGCGGAAAATTATGTCGAACCTTTCACCGATGAGATTATTTTTTGTGACCAGTTGACTCATTACCTTCAAAAACTACAGGGACCGGTAGAAAGTGGGGAGGGAGGAGGAGGAGGAGGAGGGAAGGAGACAAAAGCCGAAATCGTGGCTCCGAAAGGTTTTGGACATATGATGGTTTCAAAAAAGGATAGAGGAGACGAGGAACTCGACGGTCTTTTCGGAGGAATGGGTTCAAAAAAAGGGAAAGGGAAGGGTAGAGGACCGAAACCGAAGCCGGAGAAAATCTCTCTCTCTCTCGATTCAGTAACTTCTTTTACTAAAGTGGGAGTTTCTCCCCCGGGTTCTATGTCGGAGGTACCAGAAGCTATTGAAAAGTTGAAGGGAAGGAAAGAACATTTTCAAAAACTTCAAGAAGATGAGAGAGAGAGGAGGAAGGCGGTATTGGAGGAAGGAGGGAAGGGAGGCAAGGGAGGGAAGGGAGAGGAGGCGGCAAAAACAGTAGATACTGTGGTTGAGGGAGTGGAAGTAGTCACAGAGGGAGGAGAGGTAAGTGAAGAGGGGAAAGAAAATGGAGAGGTTGTTGAAGACGTGGATGCTTTGAAGGAGGGAGAAAGCCCGGAAGGAGTAGAGGGAGAGGATTTGAAAATTGAAGGTGAAGGAGGGGATTTGAAGAAGACTGATAGTGTTGAAGAGGTTCTTAAAGATGAAAGTGAGAGAGAAGTTCCTGTAGTTGAAAAAGGAGAGGGAGAGGAGAGAGAGAAGGGAGTGGAGGGAGAGAAGGGAGAGGAGGGAGAGAAGGGAGAGAAGGGCGAGAAGGGAGTGGAGGGAGAGAAGGGAGAGAAGGGAGAGAAGGGAGAGAAGGGAGAGAAGGGAGAGGAGGGAGAGAAGGGAGAGGAGGGAGAGAAGGGAGAGAAGGGAGAGGAGGGAGAGAAGGGAGTGGAGGGAGAGAAGGGAGAGGAGGGAGAGAAGGTAGAGAAGGGAGAGGAGAGCCTGGAAATACCAGTGGTTGAAGTGGCTCCAGTGGACTCAGAAAAGACAAGTGTAGAAACCTAAAGTAGAAAAGACAAAATTGTTTCGTCTTAAAGGGGAGAAATGAGTCTAAAACTATCTCGTATGAAGGAGAGATACGATTTATCACTTTCTCGGAACTTTCACAGTTTTGTCTTTTTTTAATATAAGGGGTTTTCGTCCTATTGCAGTTGACTACAGAGGCCTGAGAGTAGAGGAGAGAAAAGGGAAAATATAATTCTTTTTTTTGTTTTTTAGGTTTTTTTGGTTGGGAGTGGACTTAAAAACTTTTCAAAATGTTTATGAGACTTACTGGAAATTTTTTGAAACTTTTCGGGAAGTTTTTTAAATCTCTTTGGGAAGGTTTTTAAATCAAGAGGGAAATTAAGAGTGAGAGGGAGAGTGCAGGAGTGAAAGAAAGAAAATGAGTGAGAAAAAGAAGAGAGAGGGGGGGGGGAGAGAGAGGAAAGGGAGAGAGAAAGGAAAGAATTTGAGAGAGAAAAACCGAGAGAGAGAGAGAGAGAGAGAATGTAGAGGAGAGCGCGAGAGAGAAAGAGACATAATGAGAGAGAAAGGAAAGGGAGAGGCAGAGAAAGAGAAAGAGAAAGAAAAAGAACGAGAGAGAGAGAAAGAAGAGGAGAGAGTGAGAGAGAGAGGGGAAAGCCATGTAGAATTTTTTCAATTTCGTGGCGGTAATATTCTCTTGTTTCTTATCAAAAATAACAGACATGTTATTTTCATTTTTTCTTTTTTTCTCGGTAGTAATATTTTACAGAAATTTTAATAGATTTTTTTGGGCAATCAAATTTGAAATTTAGCTGAGATAATTTTGTGGTCATAAATGTCTTATTTTCCTTGGCGAGGAGATTTTGAGAAAATAGTATTTTTGAGAAACTGTTAAAATGGCCTTCTTTGGTTCTCCGTTACGGTTTTTTTTTTTTCCTCTTTAAAGATTGGCTTTTGGGCTCAATAATAGCCTTTTACAAACTCCAAACAAACAAAAAAAGGCGATTTTTTTGGTTTTTTTTTTTTTTTCTCCTTTCCGTTTTTAAACAACTAACTGTGAATGGTCACGTGATGGAAACGTTCCGTTTTCAAATGGTGTACAAGCAGGCTAGGTAATGTTGACTGTATGGTATTGAACCTCTTTATAAAAATAAATAGACACACACACCTTTGTACACTTTGCTTCTCATCCTCTTTGTCTCCTCTCTCTCTCTCCTGCTCCCTCTTTCCCTCTCCTCCCCTTCCTCGCTTCTCCCCTCCCTCTCTCCTCTCCTCCCTCTCCTTACCTCCCTCTCGCCCTCTCGCCCTCTATATATACTCATGATGTGTACACTATTATCTAGTCCAGAACTGAATCCTAGAAGATTTAATACCCCTCCCTCCCTCCCCTCCCTGCCTCCCTTTCTTTCTTTTCGCACTCTTGTGTGTTATTAAAACACAATGACACTAATATTGCTATATACCGTTAATACCGTTAATTATATAATAGGTAAAAATTGTAGTTTCGTCTCTTTTTCTCCCTCAAAATTTCTTACATTCAAAAACCGGTCCCGTGAGGGAAAAGAAAAAAAGGGATCTTAAGGATAGACACTCACAATTTCCTTCATAAGTTTGGACAGAAAAAAGGGCGTGGAAATAAGAACACAAAAAGAGGACGTCACTGGTTCCTCTCCCAATTTCCCTCCCTCCTCTTCCCCCTTTACCCCCCTTTACCCACTCTCATTCCCCCTCGCCATCTGTTTTAGCAATCAACTTTATTAAAAAGTGGGATGGTAAACCATTTGAGATCCTGGGAACAAAAAGAGGCAACACTGCTAAAACTGAAAAACACTAAAACTGCAACACTACATGTGAAGGGAAGCAAACAAAAGGGATAAGCATGGCAAAAGCAAAGAACCCACAAAAAAAAAGGATAGATAAAACAACGACACCCAAAGTAGCAACAAACACCTAAGAAAAGCCCAGAATGCGAAAACCAAAATGACCCAACTAAACAAAACAGCAACAACATAAAAACAACAACAAAACACCAATCAACATAATAACAAACAACATAACAACAAAAAAAAAACAACAACAACAACAAAAAACAAAGAAGAACAATAACAACAAAAAAAAAAAACAACAACATAACAATAAAAGAACAGCAACAATATCAACAACAACAACTACAACAAATCTACAAAAAGCAACCTTGTAAAGTCCCCAAATCTCGGAGCACGAGGAGGGAGTTCTGGAACACGCCGACGATCCATAACTGCAATAGACGATCGAAGGAGGATAGAAACTTGCACTCGTTGTAAAGCCACAGATAAACGTTGAAGATAAGAGATGTAATTTCTAAATGCTTTCCTTTGATCCAATGGCGACGTTAGATCAGAATTGTGCCCCCTCTCCGTGTCCTTCTCCCTCTCCTTCTCCCTCCCCCTCTCCCATCTCCTCAACCCAAATCTTACAAACACAACTCTATAGGTTTACAATGCCCTGGGTGTTTGACTTATTTTGTGGGCGAGGTCAGGTAATCCCACCATACAAAGAGTTCACCGATTTGTAGCCTTTAACAGTCTTCCCTCGAGTACCCTTCGTATGTTTTCTTTTCTAGCCTTTTTTGTTTAGTGGCTATGGGCTAGTGGTGTATTGGTAAATTCTTTATTGCAATAATTTTCTTGACGATATATCGATCCAACATATTCATTATCTGCAAGTAAAAAAAGGGTACATATCGATTATCCGGGGTCAAAAAAAAGGTACATGTCGTTTATCAGTGGGTCAAAAAAAGGTACTTGTTCATTATTAGTGGGTCAGAAAAAAAAAAAACTTGCAGGATAAATTAAAAAGCACGATGGTAAACCATCTGAGTCTGGGGGTACAAAAGGGGTGGCATGACCAACACTGAAAAACAACAATAATAAAAAACAAAAAGAGCGACAAAAACACACCCTAAAAAAAGGAAGCAACAACAAGGAAAATAAAAACACCCTAACTCAAAATGAAAAGCACGGCAACTCACAAAAACAAAAATACAAACCCCAACCCCAACCCTAACTCAATTAAATATCTACGAAAAACAACCCCGTAAGTCCCCCCAGCCCGGGGAGCACGATGAGGGAGTTCCAGAGCACGGCGACGATCCATAACCGCAACAGTCGATCGGAGGAGAATAGAAGCCTGCACTCGCTGTAGAGCCACAGATAAGCGTTGACGGTAAAAAGAAGTAAGGACCGAAGGAGGAGGGCTCCCAGGTCCTCGACGCTCGAAAGCACGACGAGCACAAGTACGGAGAAACTCGTCCAGTGCAACACCCAAGCAACCAAAGATCTCGACCGCCATCAGAATAAAGCCATCCATAGGGTCCCGGTGGGCATAATCACGCTCCTTCGCCTTAGCAGCGTCACGAGCTGCCACCCAAAGATGTCGAGCCGCCTGACCAACAACTGTAGCTGAAGTAGGGTTCGCCAGAACAATATCACCAAAAATGCGACAGGCACCATCAAGCAGAACAACATCGATCCGACGCGAGGGAATAATATGAGAAACCTCTCGACGCACAGAAAACCCCCCTTCTGAAGCGATAGTGGCAACGGTGTCTCGAATAGTGTCGTGCGCCTGGATCAAATCTCCCCTATGGGAGCAACGAAGCAAATGGACACCATCGGCCCCCAAGACACGACCACATGCACAAACAAGGGAGCCAAGTAAAGGAGGATGGGGGAGGCCAAGGCGAAACCGAAGGGCGGTGGTGAACTGAGCTGGTGAGAATCGGAGAGTGGACAAAATAGGTGTGGCAAAAAGCCAAGACCCAGAATCAAGTCCGCCACAATAGAGAAGACGGGCACGAGAAGAATCGGAGGGAAGCGCCTTGAGAAGCTCGGATTTAATGGTGGCGACAACCCGATCGGAAATAGATTCCTGGACACGCTCAACAGATTTTGTAACAAGGGTCGAGAAAATCGGCACATCCACAAGGGAATGGGGAGGAAGAGAACGTGACGCGTCCAATAGAGATCGTTGGAAGGCGAACACACCATCTGAAACTCGGGGGACTCGGGGGATAACAGTAGCTAGAACGGGGGTGTCCCCAGCCAAGAAACGGGAAACAAGAGTAGAGGCAATAAGAAACCAACTTCCCAAATAGGCAGCGGGAGCAACACGAGGGGTCGATAACAGACCCAACCCCCCAGTTGAGACAGGGAGGGATGCCTGAATGCGAGCCGATGGCCCAGACTCGCGATCGAATGCCCGCGACCTAACAAAGTGTGGAGGACTTCCATGAGGCCATCGTCAAAAGCCGAGAGAGAGGAGACAAATGTCGAGGTGGGAGGGGAAGTACGAGTGAGGTAAGAAGGGCGGTGGGGAAAACACCTGGTTAACATAGCAAAAGCAACTTGGGGATAGCGAAGGTGAGGAAGGTCGTCCACTTGAGCTAGATCTGTCTATAAAGCATCATCAAGGAATTGGGTCACGAAAAAATCCGAACCAAGGGGGCAACCTAGCACACGAATGCCATCGCAGGGAGAAGGGGTTTGAAAACCAGGAGGGGTAGTAAACGAAAGTGGAATATCCTAAGGAGACCAAATAACACACTTCGATGGCTGAACTAAAAGGTTGAGTTCGGCTAAACGCTCCCTGAAAAAATCATATGCCAACTCGACTTGTTCTCTCGGCCCAATAATGTGCGTATCATTTGCGACCAAAGGGAAAAGGCAAGAAGGGAAGATAGCTGCGGAGGTACGAAGGGCCCGGTAATGGGCAAGGGCGAACAAAGGGCCGCCGAGAGGGTCACCTTGGCGAGTGTCAGTAGCAGAGGAGAAAGGAATAAGATCACCATCGGCCGAGAAGGAAAGGATGCTTGCAAAAGAATAGAAAGCCCTCACATAGGGGAATAATTGGACAATCAGAGATAGAGCCGCCATAAGCTCTGAAAAAATCACGTTCCCATCCACCGTATTAAATGCATTAGAAACGTCAACTTGAAGGACCAACTAATGCGGATGTACATCCAACAAAGCCCGAATCCTGTAGACCACGACCTCACAACCCCCACTCGTGGCCACTCCAAACTGATGATGAGAGAAGTAATCATCGAAAGCTGCTTGGAGCTAGAGACATATCGCACGAGCCACCAATCTATATAAAACCTCTCCCACGGCGATAGGGCGAATCCCACCATTAGGTTTGGCAACAGCCTCAAGGCGGGACGCCGTGAGAAGATCACAAATCCGAGGGGGAACATCCCCACTAGTAATAAGGGAACATACTCGAAAATACACATTGAACCCCCGGGCACCCGATTCAGGGGGCAAAACATCGCGAAATAACTCATATACTGTGCCCGAGGGGCACCCTGCTGAAAGGTGAGGAGAAGAGCTAAAAGCCTTAATGAAAACCTCCCGATCCAAAGTAAAACTCTCAGAAGGCTCAAAGGTGTGGATGGAAGGGGGTAAAAGGGAAGGGGCAGGGGGGTGGAGAGCTCGAATGACCTCAATAGTAGAAGAAGATCCGGGGGCAGGGGTGAATGGCTGTAGGGCCCGAACCGCTCGAGAAAGCTCACCAACTCGGCCTTAGTGAATTGCTCGACGATAAGAGGTCGGGACATCCGATGGCCTAGGTGGTCGACGTGATATGAAAGAGGTGCTCGATACCCGATCCTCATGCTCGGCGTGGAGGGACTTCCAGTCACCACGAAGGAATCGGCGACAACGCGCCATAGTTTCTCTAGCCCCACTGCCCCCTCCACGACCTGGAAGGACTAGCACCCAGAGAGAGAACATAAGAAGCAGGTGCCAAGGAGCAATGTCCGCCGGGTTTGAAGAAATGTGGGACAAGGGGAGGTGGAGGGCATCTTGTACTATTGTCTTGACGACCATAGGAATACGGGTGTACAATCGCGGGCGGGGGGCTCCCAAATCATAAGCTCCCAAAACATCTAACTCACGTACGAAATTCCAATCCTCATCTATGGGGCCGGACGGGAGTGTGGTCGACGAATTCCAATCCTCATCTGTGGGGCTTGACGGGAGTGTGGTCGACAATGATTGAGGAGAGGTGATAGACAAAGGACCACCGAGGGTTATACAATGTCAACAACTCCGTGTATGAAGGGAAATGCCGGCCCCAGCGTCAAAAAGGTTGTGACACCAGGACATTCCAAACGCCTCGAAGGTTTACGAGGTTTGGGCGGAGGTGGGGGAGGGAGACGGGAATAAGAAGGGCTTCCGGACATGGTTAATAAGTCAAAGACGACATGGGAATTGGGAGGGTGAGAGGAAGAGAAAGCGTGGGAGAGGAAAATGAACCATGTGGGATGGATGGGGAAATTGGTAGGAACCAGAATGTAACATAAAGTTTGATGCCGGAAAAGAAAGGGGCGGGGGGAGTGGGGGGGGGGGGGGGTGGGGAGGGAGTGTGGGAAGGAGAGGGTTCAAGAATCGGTTTTGGGTGTGTAAGTGGTATAGGTGAGGGGGTGGGGGGGGGGGGGGGTGGTGGGGGGGGGTAGGGGGGTGAGGGTAAAGAAATGTTTGTTTGTTTTTTTTTTTTTTTTTATTATTATTTATTTATTTATTTATTTATTATTATTATTTTTTTTTTTTTGTTTTTTTTTTTTTTTTTTTTTTTTTTTTTTTTGTTTTTTTGTTTTTTTGTTTTTTGTTTTTTTGTTTTTTTGTTTTTTTTTTTTTTTTTCGAGTGATTATGTATGTGTTTTTGTGTGCACGTTTGTGCGTATGATTTTTGGAACTAACTATTTGGGGGGTGGAGAATCAAGCCATTCTTGGGTAGAGCAGGGGAGCTAGTGATGACATAGGGGGGTCACACCTGTGGTTTCGCCAATGTGCGTGTTGTTGACAGCGGCCGCAGGCTAGATCCGGAGGTACATGGTTACCGGGAGGATGTTCTGTCGCGTAATGTAGGAGGAAAAGACAAAAATGTAGGAGGTCAGAAAAAGGTACATATCGATTATTAATAAGAGGCTACCGATACACAACACCACTAGCGATTCAAAAGGTTGGCCCAATGGGATGACGTCTGTTTTTTTTTTTTTTTAATCGATTGCTGGGAAAGCGTAACCTTTTGTTTAACCATCTAAGGGTATGTCCCCATGTACTTGTAACTTAGCGAACTTACTTTGTATTTTAGCGCGGATCCGGCAGACCCGCTTTTCAAGTGTCCCTATGTGTAAGAACGTATCGTAAGTTACGTTTGTGACGATTGTATACGTCGACAATACCTGTGACGGTTGTTAACGTCTACAATCTGTGTTGTCAGGCGTTATTATTTGGAACTGCCTGTGTGACGTCGCATGTCTTACCGTGACATTGTAGACGTACCGCCTTCCACCCTGTACCGTTTCACGGTTTGAAGAAGTTGCAATTTGCCTTTGCGTCTCCTGTCCGGTCGACGTGAAATGGCATCGGAATTTCGAGACCCCTGCAAAAAAAAAAATTGTACTGGACGAAAACGGACAAAACCAAACATATTGTGTAATTTTCTTTGTCGTATTAAATGCAAACGGGCAAAACATAGCGACTTCCGTACTTTCCTTTGTCTTTGAAAATCGTGTGAAATACTTCGAAAATTACGGCACGTGCGAATATGTGTTCCTATTTGTTTATGTAAAATCCCTAGTTTTAAAATACATCGCGCATGTGTTTTAAAGATAAGGTTGAAGATGACGTTTTTTGTCGTAGAAGTGGGTCGAAAAACACAAGACGACAATTTTTCTTACATCCTAAGTTCGAGGGTGACGCAAATTGTACTCTACAATTTTGCGATTCCTTCGTACGGTTGGAACTTATGCAGTACGACGCTAAGTTTTACAGGAAAACGACAAAAAAAAACCCTTACTTATGACACGAGGACACACCCTAAGCCTGTTGCTTGGTTCCATACTGTCTCCCTTCCTCGTTCTCTCCTCCTTTCAGTTTCAAACTCCCTCACCATCTAAAGTCGTTAGTTTGTTAGAGTACCCTTCGGGCTCGAGTTTGTTTTCGACTTAAATTCTTGACTTTCCCCTTCAAATTCAACTGCCCCATGGAGACTACATCGTGAATCGCTTGTAGTGTTAAATGTTTTTTTTCCCACTTAAAACATCTTTTCTCCGTGCACACTTGTCGGATTTTCATTCCGACAGTTCCGATTGAAAGTTGAGATTCTCACCTTCCGATTGGTGTTCTCCAATCATAAACCAGACATGTGTGCACAGAGAAAAATTGTTTTAAGTGAGTGAAAAATGTTTTAAGTGAGAAAAAAATGTTTTAAATGAGAAAATAATGTTTTAAGTGAGAAAAAAATGTTTAAAGTGAGAAAAAAATGTTTTAAGTGAGAAAAAAATGTTTTAAATGAGAAAAAAATGTTTTAAGTGGGAAAATAAGCATTAATACTATAAGTGATTCACGGTGTTGCCCCTTAGTCTCCCAACTCACTGGAGGCTTTTACTCTTTTAACAATGCATTTCATCCATCACTCTTCTCACCTTACATGCACTTCCCCTCCCACCGCTATTTTTGTCTCGTCTCTTTGCCCCTTTGATGAGGGAGGGAGAGAGTGAGAGAGAAAGGGAGAGAAAGAGAGAGGGGTATGGAGGGAAAGAGTCCTTCACAATTTTTTCGGCCATGGGCTTTTCTCGTTTCTCGTTGAGGGGGTGGGGTTTAATCTTTCCGATGAGAGTGGCTCCCATTGCCTATTAGAGGAGTTGGTGTCTTATTTGTTGTCCATAGCCTATTTCAGCCATGGACTACTCTCGGAAGCACCACAGACTACCCCTCAAACATCTGTGTTTCAGACAGCACAAACAGCTGTGTTTCAGACAGCAGAGATTACTCCACAATGAATAAATTCCCCTCAAAATGCACCAATAGGCATTATACTATAGAAAATGTAATCTCCCAAAGTTACAGCCAAATCCACTAAGGAATCTAGAAGATATAAGCTCCAAAGTTTCACAAAAACAGCTTCACAAACTAACCACTTAGACCACACACAGAATCTTACAGAGATAACAGAATAGAATGAAACTGCACACACACACATAGATTCTATATCATAGAATAACTTCACAAAGTTTTACATGAAAACATCAAACAAGGTGATCACACCAACAGGTCAAAGATGCAGAAAACAGTCTGTCATTGCTTTGATAAACTTGATTGTAATACTCAAAATATTCTAAGTCCTACAGTTATACTCACAAAGTTTACTACTGAATGTACGGAGGCATACGAGCCGTACGGTATCTACCATCTACCTAAACTATTGTGAGTATACCCGAATAATTCGATGTATGCTAGACTGAGCAAATATACACTAATAAGCTAATTAGCAAAAAGGCAAACCTTTGTTAAACATAATATTTACACCGACATCTTCGCAATCTTCGTACGTCAAAAACGAGCTACCACTAAGCAACTATTACTGTACAATCGTCATTACTCATAATCTATACTAGCCATTTTATCTACAGCTGCGTTGTCTTATCTGCGCCGTAGTTGCTCCGTACCAGCGGCGCATATTTAAAGTAACCGCAGCTGCGTTGTCCTGTATGCGTCGCAGCTGCGCCGTACCGGCGGCGCCTATTTCAACATTTCGATTATTGTACATCGGATCGCTTCGTGATCCGCCGCCCATTTCTCAGTGCTTGTTTAGCCACTCAATGAGTCCCTTAATTCAATTTAGGTATATCCGTACGTACGCTCGCCCAACCAGTGAATCAATTCAAACCTCCATATTAAATGCAATTAGCAATTACTCACAAACTGTCACGTTCGCACGAAACTGACTTTTCAAAAAACATTCTCTCTCATTTCATATTTGGGAATAATCTTGTTCTTAACCCCATCATCCTTTGTGTTTCAGATAAGGTTTTCTTTTTACGACGGTCTATTTCCACACCCGTTTATTTTCGCGTCCTGTTCTCTTCCTCCCCTTCTTCCCCTTGCTATAACGAATATACCGCTATCCTCCACCATCATAACGAAGCCTATTACGCTTATATAAGAACCACTTTAGGATAAGTTGTCGCCGCCACTTGATCTAAGCTTCTCAAGGCTCTTCCTAGTCACTCAATACATGCCCGATTTCTCTCCTATGGGGCCCGATTTCTCTCTTTGGGCCCCGATTTCTGTCCTATGGGGTCCTTTGTTCCGGAGCTTGGCATTTGGCTTCACTCATTCTTTTCACTTTTTGTTTCACTTTTTGCTTCACTCCTCAATTCACTACTGCCCTCAGTTTCCCCCTGGTCTTCCTCATCCGCCTTTGCTAAGAGCTTCCCCCTGGTCTTCCTCATCCGCCTTTCCTAAGAGCTTTAGTTCCCTCGTGTGCACGTGTTCTCGAGCCAGATGACGTCCTTTCGCTTCAATATTTCCATAAGGGGGGATTGATTCTGGCACACGACAACATTCACGACACTATTTCGACTATTGCTTATGAAGGCGACAAGGGTTTTCTTTCGTTGTGAGGTTTGTGGGGCTTTTGATCGCGAGTATGGGCCTACGCCCGCCTTCAAGCTTCTCTTCATGTCTCGTCCTACGAATTGAGTTTACTATTGACATCACGCGTTGCTCTACTTGCCTACTTGGGAAGTTGGAGCCTTGTTGTCTCCACTATTGTTTCTCGGTTTTTGGTTGGAGATACTCCTCTTTTTGTTACCGTTGTTCCTCGTGTTTTGAACGGTTTGTTCGCCTTCCAATGGTCGATTTTGGATGCGTCACGATCTCTTCCTCCTACTGCTATCGCGGATATGTCAGACCTATGTCCAAGAATCCATTTCTCATCAAGTTGTCGCTGCCATTCAAACTGAGCTTCTTGAGGCTCTTCCCTCCTATTTTTCACATACACGGTTTCTCTCTTATGGTGGACTCGGTTCTAGAGCTTGGCTATACACCTACTTCATCCACCCTCCGTTTCACGCTTGCTCAATTCACCACGGCCCTCTGGTTTCGGCTTGGCCTCCCTCATCCACCTTTGCTTGGCTCTCTTGTTTGCTCTTATGACCGGGTCCTTGAGCCCGCCAGCACCCATTTCCTTCCTTGCTCCCACGGGGGGCGAGTTCTTTCAGGCGCACGACATTATTCGTCACAGCATTACGACTATCGCTTCTAAGGGGGGGTTTTCTGTTTGCTGAGAGGTTTCGCATATTATTCGTTCATGTCGGATTGATATTGTAATACTCGATGGTGCACGTCGCATATTTGGTGACATTGTTTTGGCGAACCCTACTTCGGATATAGTCGTCAATCAAACGGCTCAACATGTTCGAGTGGCTGCCCATGCTGTGGCTACAAAGGTGCGTGATTATGCACACCGTGATACTATGGATGACTTTATTTTGATGGCCTTCGAGATGTTTGGTTGTTTGGGTGGCTTTGGTTGAGTTTCTCCGTGCTTGTGGTTGGTGCTCGATCAAGCGTCGCGACCTAGGAGCCCTCCTGCTGAAGTTCGTACATCTTTTCATGGTCAACTTTTATCAGTGGCCTCACAACAAGTGCAAGCTTCTATCCCTCCATCTATTCCAATTATGAATTGATGGCACGCTCTTCCCGCAACATGCTCCCCCGGACTTAGTAGATTTTCGGTGCTGCAATTCACAGATTTTTACACTTAATGGAGTTTGGTTAGGTCATTTTGGTGTTATGTCTCTGTTCGACCATTCCTTTCATGATTGTTCTTTCTTTGGGTGTCTTTGTTCTGGTTGTCTTATTAGAGTTTGTTGCTTACACCTTCTTTATCCTTTTTGCTTACTTTCCTCCACATGTGGTTTTTGAGTTTTTCAATTGCCAAGTCTTTTTATTCCCATGCACTGAGATAGTTTACCAAGACACTTTTTGATAGTCTGATGACTGTCATCTTCGCTCCTACTGTTAGCTCAGGACATGTTCTTTTCACATCAACAATATATCTTTATCTATTCATGATTTCCTAGTAAAATGTAAACATTCATAATAGATATGTATCCGATGCATGAAATGTAATAATGTATGGACTACTTTACACCATCACATTACAAACTGTTTACCTTACAGCACATCAGCTTTGCCACATAACAGCCACACCGTATATCACTATGAATGTTCATGTTTTTTTTTGCAAATTACAATATCTTCTCTTTAGACGAGAGAAAAGAAGCTTGTGTGGGGAAAAAATTATGAACACTAATAGCAATACAAGAGGTACCCCTCAATCATGTTTGCTGAAAATGTGTTTGCGTCATGAAGTCTGGACATAATCTGCTAAGAATCAAAATTAAGAAAAATACTGGGATAAGAATTACAAAAAGCCGAGCAAGCCATCATCAGAATATTGTAGAAACAGCCAGCTTTGAAGAGAAAAAAACCAATTCATATTCACAAGTCCCAATGAGAGCTGTGGAAACCCGCAACTAGTCTTTACCCTGTTTCAACTTCATAAGGTGAAAATTCACATGGGAAGAACAAAGGAAATCCAGAGACCACAGTTCATCAAACAAAAGTATGTTTAATTTTAATAATCTGATAGTATTTTAATACCTGCACATAAATGATATTCGAATGTGTACATGCGATTCGTGTCCAGGCTTTACATTTGGGCCATCGTGGTATCCATTAAAGTTACTTCTACTCTGTCCTAATTTTTTTTTGAAGGACAGCCTTGCAGTTCCTAATTGGCTAATTAAATGAATTCAGAATCTATGACCACCATGGAGCATCGCCAGTCCTGAAGTCAGTCTCTGTCCAGGTGCTGAAGATAACCTTGTCCTCCACAACATCGGCATGAGCAAGAGCAAGAGACTGCACATAAACATTCATAGACAAACAAACAAATAAGTAACAAATAAAAACAATTAAATAATAAAAATAGGGTACAGTAGTCAAAAAAATATAAATTTGAACTATCGAGAACAGAATCTCCACCCATGCCATCAAAAACAGCCCATCAAACAGCTGATTGGTAATCAGATAAGCAAAAGAGCGGAATAAGGAGCGAAGGACAATGAATAGACGAGCAAAACAGCAGAAGGAACACAAAATGAAAAATGAACTATCAGTTAAGGATCAGATGCCTACCAAGGGAGCAGGTCCACGGATGACCTTGCCCTGGTTGTTGTATTGAGAACCGTGGCAAGGACAGGCGAACTTGTTCTCAGCGGCGTTCCATGGCACCACACATCCAAGATGAGTGCACACAGCGTTAATTCCATAAGTAGCCAAAGAGGCTGCTGAGCCAGCCTCACCTTCAACAACTAGATAGGTAGGGTCACCCTGTTAACAACAAACAGACCACGAGAGTTAGATTGCACAGTTAAAGTTGATAATTTAGTAAAAAAGTACTAAGGGTTCTCAATCATTTAGTGTTGTCAATGAACAGAGGTCACCGAGACAAAATCTACACTAATGGTAATAATATGATAACTACAGATCACTTTGAGGATTACTTGGATTCTACACATCCATACAAAAAATTAACAATGGAGGCGTTCAAGGTGAAATGAGAATCATCGGCCATGTATATGACAAATCTAGAAGTACCTGTCGAAATAGGCTTGATTCTGGACGGATACGATTGTATAATTGACTCCTAGTTGACAACAATATTACGGAAGTAATACCAGCATTGTTAACGATAGGCATAATTTATCCATACCTTGAGGCCCTGGGTGAGTGTCCTGTCTCCAATAGGGTGAGTGGCCAACCAGGCGGAAGCAACGACGTCATTACCAAGAGCATCCTTTGCGGTGATACCACCAGTGCCGGAACCTCCCCTGCAATGTGAAAACTCTAGTCCATGTAAGAGCAGTAATAAAAGGCAAAGGTAGAAATGCCAGTCTATACAAAACCTCACATTTTCAACAACGCAAGTCTAAACTAAAGTAACAAAACTCACGATACTAGTTTTTCAGGAAAAACAGAAAGACATGGTCTGACATTCAGCTCCTTAACCTACTTCAAACAAAGAAAAATCCCTGATTCGGCCAGAATGATGAACAGTACAGAAAAAAGGGCAGCTTCGACTGTCAGTATGTTGTCTTAACTATGTATTAACTCACCCAGGGGGGTAAAAGAAGTATGCATATCCTCCCGCCATGTAGGCAGTTGGCAGGCCAATAGCTCCCAAAAGAAGCAAGTTCACGGTATTTCTCTTGGCCATGTCTGGCACATAGGCAGGGGCGCCGGACATGGCGACCACTGCTGCCCTCTTCCTGTTGGCTGGAGCAGCCATAACTGGTGCAAGGGCCTTGGTGGAGCTAAACACACCATTTTTCGAGGCAGCAAGCTGTTACAGAAAATAAACAGCCAGGATTCAGCCAAGATTCAATGTCAATAAAAGGCGTAACAAGCTTTTAGCAGACGAAAAAGACTAAACAAATTAGTAAACCAGCAATATGACGTTGTCGGCAGTAAATTTCCAGCAAGAGGAAGGTAACATGAGAATCGACTCACCTGACAACTGCCAATAGCGGAAGTGGAAGCCATGGCTGCTGAAGTGGCCATTACAACAGCTAGTAAGTGGATAACAAAAGGGAGTGGATGATCTTCACAAGTAGGAAGAGATGTAAAATAAATGAATGGCTTCCAAAATTAAAGTTGACGTGGGCATGCCAAGGTACCTGCAAAAAAAACAAGCACTCGTCGCACAGAGAAGGGTTTCCGCACGAGCCAATGTCTGTGCGACTAGGCATCGAACGGTTCACTTTGTCGCATGCAAAAATCTCACGCGACGGCGAAGCAATCTGTCGCACGAAAAAAACCGTTGGCCAATTAATGTTCTTCGTGGCACGTCTTATGAAAACATTATCCATACAATGTACGCATCTACACGTGCGGAGATGCATCTCATGGACTGGACAGAAACTGTTTGCGCCTCACATTCTTTTGTGACGAAAGCAAACTCAGCAATGGATGTTGTCGCACAGTTCTGCATACAGCCAATAAAGGGCATTTAATCATCGCAAAATTCGCAAAGGCAATCCGAAGGTGTACTTACACGAGCGAGAGGCTGTACGACAAGCTTAGAGGACTCATCCACGACGCAGACTAGGCCGTACAGTAGATGACTTGCCCTCAGATGGGGCAGTGTTGCTTCACAAATTCATCTTACAGGCCAGTGATATTAGCGTATGACACGTGCTTTTAAATTTTGACCAATCGAATGGACGTTTACTGCGTTACACCACCGAAAAGTTTTTGTGATGTTCATTTCGGGCCCCGGATTTCGCGTCATGCGGATAAGGGCCCTCCAATAGAGCCGATAATGCTAGATAAATCGCACAAACGCGTCGCTAGCATCGCGTTATGTCGCGAGAAGTCGCCGAACCCTTGCCTTGGACCCTTGGCAAAGGGGCATCTTTAGATTTGTAGGTACTGATGAGTGTTGCACATTGTATCGAATTTCTTACGATGTGGTACGTTCTTTTGCGGTATACTGTACTGTACCGTACTGGATATCTGATACTCTATAGCAAGATCGAACGATATCGTTGCGATATAGCGAAATATTTTATATTTCATCACGTTCAACACTTCAACTAGAATCAGGGTTTAATTTTAAAGGGATCCGAAGGGTTCAGGTAAAAACGCTATTAGGTCTGTACTTCGACAGAGAGAAACTATTTAGGGTTAGGATTTATTGATTCTAAAATTTCCAGGCACTGCAGTGCAGTACAGTACAGTAGTACAGTACATCGTGTATCGCTATTAGTGTTAACATTTTTTTCCGCACATAAAACATCTTTTATCCGTACACAATTGTCCTATTTTCAGATGGAGACCGGCAATCGGAATATGAGAATCTTGCCTTTCATTCGCAACCGTCAGATACATAATCCAAAAAGTGTACACGAAGAAAATATCTTTTTAAGTGGCGAAAAAGGCATTAACACTAATAGCGATACACGGTGTACTGTACAGTACTGTACTGTAAAGTACAGTACACCGCGCATCGTAATTAGAGTAATGAAAAAATTAGAGTAAAAAAAGAGAAAAAAATAATTAGAGTAATTTACTCTAATTTATGTGATAGAACTGTTTCAAAAAGGAATTTACTCTAATTTATGCGGTGTACTCTAATTTGGCAAGCTAATATCCTCTACTGTAAATAAGGTATTCGTACAGAATCTGACAAAACGTACATTTTATCGTCACTATGACGTTTGCACTACGCGGTTTGTTAAAACGCAGTTACATGATCATGGCCTGTTTTAAATCATTATTTGTACTTTTTTACTTATAAAAGTACAATTTTGCACGGTCGGCCGTCGTCCGTACTCCACACTATTTAAAACGAACATATATTAGAATTAAAAACGCTAATTAAACCTTACCTTAAATAGAATAATGAAAAAATTAGAATCATTTACTCTATTTGATGTGATATAGTCGAAATTTCGAGCGACCGAATTAGAGTAATTTACTCTAATTACGATTCGCGGTGTACTGTACTGCATTTCAGGATGTGACTGAAAAACCCTAAATGGTCAAATGCAGCAAGTAGAACCGAATATCCTCCTCCAATCTTCATTCTTTCTTTGTTTACGTCATATTATTCTCCATTTCATGACCATATAACGGGCCAAACGTAGCAAATATGGTCCAAATGTAGCAAATGGAACCTATTGTCCTACTCAGATTATAATTGTTTTTCATTGACGTCATATGTTATCCATTTTATGATCATACATTGGTCCAAATGCAGCAAATACGGCTGGAGCTTTTAGTTTTTCTTACATTTTGTAGCAAATGGAACTTAATATCTTACTCTGGCCTTGGCTTTTGTTTTCCATCTCTACTTCATATTATCCATCCATCCAATCATACATTGCGCCAAATATAGCATTTATCGTCCAAATTTAGCAAATGTGACCTTTTTTCCCACTCAAATCCTGATTGTTTTTTCATCTCTACTTCATATTATCCAATTTTGACTTTTCCAATCATACTTTGGTCCTTCTATAGCAAGTATGGCTGTAGCTTTTATTTTTTCTCACATTTTATAGCAAATGGAACTTAATGTCCTACTCAGATCTTGATTTTTTTCCATCTCTACTTTATATTATCCATTTTTCCACTCATATATTGGTCCTTTTCTAGCAAATATGGTCCAAATTTAGCAAATAGAACCTTTAATCCCACTCAAAGCCTGATTGTTTTTCCGTCTCTACTTCATATTATCCATTTTGTCTTTTTCCAATCATAAATTGGTCCTTTTTTAGCAAATATGGCTGGAGCTTTCAGTTGGTCTCACATATTCGGAGCCATGGCGTCCACATGGGCGGTCATAGGGGTGGCCGTGTGGTGGGACCGTACGGCCCCCCTGGGCTGGTGGACTCTTAAACCAAAAACTAAAGTAAGTAAATAAGTAATAAATAAAAAATTGTGTGAGTAAATGTAGTTTTGATCCATTAAGTGAAAATTTAGAAAACCAGTTTATGTCATCTTGACCAGGAAGTTTGTGTGACTCCGAGTTCATGACGGGCCGGTGGACTCTTAAACCAAAAAATAAAGGAAGGAAGGATGTTACAAGTGAAAAAGTTAAAAAACTGAAACGGAAAACTAATTGGAACCAAAAACTAAATAAAGGAAACGTGTTACAGATAAAAAGGATGGAAAATTGAAATTCAAAAAATAATCCGAACCAAAAGTTAAGGTAAGGAAAAATGTTACAAGTGGAAAAGTTGGAAAATTGAAATAGAAACAATAATATGAACCAAAAACTAAAGTACACGTGGTAAGGTTGAAATAGCAAAAATAATTGAAAGGAGTAAGACAAATAGAAAAGCTTAAATATCAATTAATTGATTAATTGTATCAATTATAATAATTGATATAATTGTTACAGTTGTATCGAATATATCAATAATTATCTGCGTCAATTTTTTTTCTGAAGGATAAGACAATTGTATAGGTTGAAATAACAAAAAAATTGAAAGGATAAAGCCAATTGTAACATATGGAAGTCTAAGACAAATGGAAAGGTAGAAATAGCAGAAATCATCTGAAATAGAAAGTTTGAATTTGGGTGGTCTTCTCGCTCTCTCTCTCTCTCTCTCTCTCTCTCTCTCTCTCTCTCTCTCTCTCTCTCTCTCTCTCTCTCTCTCTCTTTC
>JBBHKE010001612.1:104707-173246 GCA_037447655.1 Zygnema cylindricum
AAAGAGAGAAGCGGGAAAGGCGGTGTGGGGGAGAACGGAGTGAAGGGACAACAGGAAGCGAAAACCGAGAAGTGGGAGAAGGCAAAGAGGGGGAAGAGGGGAAAGGGATGTAGGAGCAGGGGAAGAAGAAGAAGGGCAAGCTGGGGAGGAGGGAGAGAAGAAGAAATTTAAACTAAAAACAAATCTTTAAAAATGTATAAGGAACTTTTAGCAATATATTATCATAATGACGTTCTTAGGTATCACTAAATGTATTACTATATGTAATGCTATCCATATAGTACACCGAATTTCTATAAGTACATTTTGAGTAGTGGAGGTTTATGTCAACAAGAAGAAATAACATGACTATTTTTTCAAGGAATATGTAAAAATTTCTAAACAAAAATCAAATTTAAAGAAGAAGAGAGGGAGGAGGGGTCGAACGGGAAGAAGAAGAAGGGGACGAGGATGTAGGGAAAGGGGAGAAGGGGGAGAAACGGAAGAGGGTGAAGAGCCAAAAGCGAAGGACAACAGGGAAGTGAGGCAAGAGGGGGTGTGGCGGAAAGGGCGAAGAGAGAAAAGAGGGAGAAAAAAGGCAAGAGCAAAAGGAAGAGGAGAGAGAGGGAAGCGAGCGAAAAAGGGGAAATGGTGGAAGGGAGGGAAGATTAAGAGGAGGAAGAGAGGAAATAGAGGGAAGAGGGGGAAGAGGGGGCCGAGAGAGAACAGAGGGAAGATGGAAAAGAGAGGGAAGAAGGGAAGAAGAGGTAAGAGCGAAGAAAGATGGAAGAGAGGGAAGAGGGGATGGAAGGGAGGGGAAGAGGAGAGGGAAGGAAGGACACGAGGAATGTAGAGGAAAATGGGGAAGAGCGGGAGAGGTGGAAGAGGGGGAAGAGGGGGAAGTGAGGCAAGAGTGAGAGGAAAGGCAAGGGCGGGGAATGACACGGAAGGTAGAAAAATGACAGGAGGGAGAGGGAGTGACACATACAACGTTTACCACGACACAAGATAAACTATCCGAAGTTGCTTTGGGATACATTGCATGTTATCACATTCCACCACCTTCCATAAGGTCAACTAGACCTAAATGGACTTATTTTTGTCGTTTTACCAAAAATGCTACACAAGAATTTGGTTTTGTATTATCCTGTTGTAATTATTAGGAAACCTATAGAAACACCACTTTATGAACCTAGGCTTTTGGGCTCATAAACAACAAACATTGTGTCTATAATATTCAACTGACACAGCCTACTACCTTAGCACCAGTATTATTTTTGCAAGTTTTGACACAAATAAATCTTCCTACTACCCAACTGCTGCCGGTTCCGACACAAAATCCCGCGTTTGGACCCAAACATTGTCTCCACGATTTTCGGCTTTTCGTTCCACAAAATTTGTTTATCACATCTTGACACGTGTCACTTCTTCGCCACTTGTAATATGGGCGACATGCGAGCAATTGACGTCGACCTCCATTGAATCCTGGATATAGTGGACAAAAAAAAAAATTAACGACATTGATGCAAAAAGAAATGAATCGCCAAAGAAAGTAAAATATCAAAGTGACAATTGCACCACATTAATTTCGGTTGTTGATAAAAATTGTGAGAAGTAAATGGAAAGGAGAAAAAAAAAGTGAGACAGAAATAAAATGAAAAAAAAAACGAAAAAACCGCCATTGACTAAATGAGAAGGATATGCATTTGGTCATGGTTTTAAAACACAGCAACCACATTCCCCTTTTCTATCTTTCAGTTTTCCTCTCTCTTCCCCCTTCAATCAATACACTCCTCCCCTCTCTCTTCTCCTAATTCATGTCTCCTTATTCACCCCTTTTCCCTTTCCCTCTCCTAATCCCATTTCTTTCCATTCCCTTCTGCTTTTCCCTCTACTTTCCTGTCCTTTGTTTTTTGTCCTTTTCCCTCCAGTTTCTTCTACCCGTATCCAGAACCGGTCGTTCCATTCTCCCTCACTTCTCACCATTCGTGTCATGTACTGCCACGTGTCCCTCTATCATTTCTGCTGACACAATCGCCTTTCCCTCCTGTGCTGACACGTGGACAGCAGCGCAAGCGGCAGCTACCACAACCAGCAGCAGCACAGTTGACAGCTGGCGACTCATATTGACGGCCGTTTGTAGCCGCTAAAGAATGCAGATAGCCGGTAGTCGGTAGATGGCCGGTAGCTACTGTAGTGTGGAAGCAAAGATACGAAAATCTCACTTTCCCTAAAAACTTGTAGAATCCCCCTCTTTTTTTTTTATGCTGGTGACTTGTTAGCTGTGTATTTGTACTTGTTAACCGCATCCTACCAAAAGAGTTGTACGGAAATTGAGTACTTGTTAAGGGTCATTTAGCGTCGGTTTCCCTTTGTCCCTTTCTTACTGTCTTCATTACCTCTCATTTATGAGTCGGTTCCCTCTTGACGTCATACGTAGAAGTCCTTTACGCGAAGGTCTCTTTTTGTCGTAATACGTTTATTGTTCTTTGTATGATTATTTTTTATATTCTTGCTTGTATCGTCTTAGGGTATGTCCCCATGTGCATAAGGGTACTTTCGCATGTAACCGAAACTTAGTTTTGCTACTTTATTTTTTAGCGAAAATTCTCCGTACAGCTTTCAGAGCATTCGGATCATAGTTCAAAAGTAGGTGACCGTACGCCCATACAATATGCCTATTGTACGCAAAACATACAATATGCCCTTAAGACCCATATTGTATTGGCCGCAAAATGAAATAAAATAGGAACATGGTTGAGTTGCACATCGATCGATAGAGAATTAAACGACATGTCTAAATTTTGAAAAAAAATCGGACAAAAAAATATATTTCTCTGAGTTTTGAGGGACTTTTTATTAAAACCGTCAGATTTGGAAGATCGGACGGTCGTTGATCAAAGTAGGCGATTTAAGAAGATCACATGAAAAGCCCATAACACAACTTACGAAAGGACAATTTGTCATATTAGCGTCTGCAATTTTGAGGGCCACACTAAATAAAGCCTCAAATTGACCAACCAGGCAAGCAGTATGGGACGATAAAATAAATAAATTACCACACTGCCAAAAAAATTACCAAAACCTACGGACCAACCCCGTTGGCGTTCACACAGTCGAAACGCGGCTGTCAGACGAATATGTGTGAACGGGATTTTTTACGACATGGTTTTTTTCCCTTTTTATAACGCACATTCTCATGCGTCTTCGGTTACTTAAACTAACTTATTGTACTTCTTAACTTAAAAAGGTACATTTATGTACGGTCTGACACTGACCGTACACCACTCTATTTAAGAGACAACATACTTTCATTTTTTACGGTAGTTGAAAAATAGCCCTAATTAGAGTAACGAAAAATATAGAATAAACTACGCGATTTGAGAATTTTCCCGGTTTTTTTTCCCACAGAATGTCATCCTACGCCATGTTAGTTCGCTAAAAAATTCCGTCCGGCGGCGTGCGCTGTACTTTGATCTTACGTCAGATTCCGACGTTCGTACAGGAGTGTGCACGACGCACACACATACAGTACGCCTACATTGCGCGAGTTTTGTGCAAAGTTTTGTGCGCCTACCAAAGGCCTACCATAAAAAAGCCTACTTTTGAACTATGATTCGGATGTAATTGCAAATAGCTTGTTACTTAAAAAAGTGACTTACGTAGACGTGTACCAAACAATGTGAAGATGAAGTGGCACACAAAATGAGGCGGAAATTCTTCGGGGCGTATCCCCGCACGCTGTACAATTTTTGTGACTTCGTAATGTCCGTACGCCACATTGTCGACGTGACGATTTTTTTTTATATATCTTTCGTTGTCGCACATAAATACGGCTTCGTTTTTCGTCTTCCTACTTGCCGACAAGTGCCCAATGTTTTTCCTACGCCGTGTGTGAACTGTGAAGAGACGTGTGTTTAAGAGAGACGGCCCCTGTAGGGAAATCAGCTTGAAAACAGTACGCACACGCTGCAAGTACGCACGGGCTGGAAACGTGCAGTGGGGTTGTTTTTTTGGTACTCTGCGCACAAAAGATGAAAAAACAACCGACACGTGCGACATCATCTGTCTATTCGCTCACCTTATTGGAATATATTTCAAATCACCTCGCGAGTGATTTGATGTAAAGTTTGAACATGTGCTGGAATGACGCGAAAATGGGTCGAAATGCGCTAGACGACAAATTGTATCGCGCTATAAAACAAACTATTGTACATATAAAGTTTGACGGTAATGCAACTTGTACGGTGTTGATTTCAATTTTTTGGTACCGCTGCGGATTTTCTCTTTTTTTCTAAGGGTACGTCCCCATGTAAGCGATACTTTGAAAAACTGTTTTGGACTGTAGTGAAGTGTTCTGTACTACTTTGAAAAGCGTCCCTATATGCGAAAATGAAATCGAAACTTTGAAATGTGACGGTTGTAGACGTAGGTACAACTTTGTGACGGTTGACGACGATTACGAAATTGGTGACGCCAACAAAAATAGCGACAGTTGTAGACGTCTACATTTTTGTAATTTTGTGACATGGCAGATGTTTAGGGTTTTGTAACATTGTGATATCACGCTCACTTGTGACGTCATTGATTCAAAAACTTTCGGCCATGGATACCCGATTTCTTTTTCTCTACTTTTTTCGCTCAACTTGCTATAAATATATACATAAAAGTAGTCAAAAGAGTTATACTTCAAATATCTTTCATTTCATACCAGTTTTGTCGTGCCTCATTCTGAAAAGTGTGAGAAAAAAGTAATAGTGTGAGAGGGAGAGGGGAGAGGCGACGACGATGCAAAATTCTACCGAGGACCCATGAATGAAATTGGAGGTCCGAGACCCCTGCAGATTTTTTTCCGTACATCCTCGTCTTTTCCGTACATGCACATGACGGGCAGGGAGAAAAATAACGAGTACACTCTTTCGTCCTAAAATTTTCCCACTCGTGTGGCACGTGCCTAGGTCATTTTTCATTCGTATTTTGGGTGTTACTTTCCCTGAAATCAGATCGCGAGGTGATTTTTGATGAAGTTTTTTGACGAGATGGATTCTCTTGCCCTGAGGTCGAACAAAGGAAAACGCCGAAGTGCGTTCACATGACGACATACATGAAGTACATTCAAAGTATCGACTTGAGGTTTGTTGTAATTTAAAGAATTGGTTTTTTTGTAAGGCTACAGTTTTTCTCGTACATAACTGCGTTTACGGTGAAAACAACAAATTTAAGTCGATACTTTAATACACGGGGACGTACCCTAAGGGTGAAGTTCTTTTAGGATATTTTGTAATTGTACGGCCAACATTACAGAATGCTACAATTTGAGCGAAGTTCCATTGCGCAGAGTTTGTAATCCACGTGTTCATAATTTAGTGGTACCACATGAGTTAAGATCATATACTGAAAATCGTCAATGATTTTCATACTGACCAAAAATCTTCATTTGCGTACAATATACATGCTTACTAGGTCATCGTTCAAAACAACTTATGTTTTGTCGGCTACCACCGCATTTTTTTAGGGTTCTTGTTTTTTTGCGTGACAAATGAGCGTTGCCAGAAATAGTGTGACGAATGGCCGATAATAGAAATAGCATGAAGAAAGTGCGTTACAACATTTTGTGTGTATTTTATGTTTGATTTTTGAATTCGTATATCGTGTGCAAAATTGTTTGATTTTCGTTGGCTGTTATCTTGACACGTATGCTCATTATTCAGCGTGTCGCGTCTTAATTTTTTTTGTAATTGGTGATGTACCTCGCGAGGTACATCACCAATTACATAAACTTCCTAAGTGAATGCTTCGCGGAAAAATATCCAACGGTCACTGTTAACTCCCAAACATTTGGAGAATATTGGCAAGATTCTCTTTAATGTTGTTTTCCTGATAAAAACAATATAAGAAGTACGGCGTAGTACACAGAGGTCCGAATTTCTGTAAACAACCTCATTGTTCTTCTAATGGAACTTCTTCCTAAATTATGAAGGAAAACGACAAAAAATAACTGTAACCTTAGCACATGCGAAAGTACCCTAAGTAAGGGTTTTTTTCTGTTGTTTTCTTGTAAAACTTAGCGCCGTATTGCCTGAGTTGCAACCGTACGAAAGAACCGCAAATTTGTATGGTACAATTTGCGTCACCCTCGAACTGAAGATGTACAAAAAATTGATGTCTTGTGTTTTTCGACCCAGGGCCACGACAAAAAACGTCATCTTCAAACTTTTCTTTAAAACACATTGGCGATGTGTTTTAAAACTACGTATATTCGATAAACAAATAGAAACACATGTTCGCACGTGCCGTAATGTTCAAAAAATTCAAACAATTTCCAGTGACAAAGAAAAGTACAAAATTCGTTATGTTTTGTCCGTTTGCGTTCAGTACGATGACGAAAAGTACACGGTTTGTTTTGTTTTGTCCGTTTTCGCCCGGTACGGAATTTTTTTTTGCATGGGTCTTATAATCTAGATGCCATTTCACGCCAAACACACAAGAGACGCAAAGGCAAAGCACATCTTTTTTAAACCGTGGAACGGTTTGAGCCTGCAAGGCGGTACGCCTACAATGTCAGGGTAAGACATGCGACATCACAAGCAGTTCCAAAAAATAACTTGCGACAACACAGATTGTAGACGCTAACAACCGTCACAGGTATTGTCGCCGTAAATAATAGTCAAAAACGTAAGTTACAATTTCGTTCTTACGCATAAGGACACTTGAAAATCGGGTCCGATGAATCCACGCTAAAAGACAAAGTAAGTTCGCTAAGTAACAAGTACACAGGAACATACCCTTAATTTTTATCGTCGCCTACTTGTAATGGTGGGACTCCATCATGCAAAAAGTGATGTTGTTTACTGCATAATTATTCAAACCACATTTTGTGCACGATTCAAACGCACGAATTATACGCAAAAATAGGAAAGAAAGATCTGAAAAAAAAATTACAATCGTTAATGATTTTGTATCTTTATTATTCTGTACATGTAAAAAAATGAATTTTACATGTAGTGCAGTTTGTGCATTTTCCGTACAATTTCCGTTTCTTTTTTTAGTAGTCCGTACATTTTTGGTACAATTTTGTGCATTTCCCATAAAATTTACATTAAGTTTACCAGACATAAAGTACTACGAAGTGTAACGTATCTTTTCGTCAAAGTCCGTACATTTTCAATAAAAAATAGTACATTTTTGTACATTTTCCGTTCAGTTTACCGGCAAAAAAATACTCACTGTTTTTTTGCGATTTTTTAAAGGGAATTGATCATGACATGGACTCTTTTGGTTGCGCATAGTCACTTCCGTCACTCTGTCAAAAAATTTGCGTTTGAAGTACATATTGGTACAAATAATGTATCGTTGAGTACAAATTTGACGGTCAATCGCTTGAACAACTTTGACTTTCAAAATATTGTGTCAACCGTTTAAAATTTTGTCGCGCTTGCGAACGTCGATCGTCTTAATAAAATTAGCAATTCACACCGCCGGCGAACGTTTACGGAAACAAAAACTGCGAAAATCACATGTAAAGAAAAGTGTTGCAGACAGTCACTTTTTGTCGTTACATGAGCCCCACGGTGAGAGCACTTAGCCGCAACATTTCCTCAAAATCGACCAACGTGCGATTCGTACAAATGAATACCGTCGTACAAATGAATACTGCTCGCACCAAACCAGACCGACACAAAAGTGAAGTACCGAACGAAACAAAACATAACTGACGCGAACCGAACAAAACATTTAACGGCGCGATTTTGGCCGACGCCGATTCGCCCAATATCCTAACATTTCGCTGTCAATGTAAGAATGTTGATTCGTAGATAGTGTGGCTCGATTTTGTCGTGCATGACGACGCACATTTTATCAATTAATTTCAATTGATAGTTTTACGCCAGTTCGTTTTATTATAGAGTACAAAGTTTATTTTTTTTCTTGCGTTTTAATAATTCCGTACAAGACTTATGGTACTTCAGTTTAAAGAGGTTTCGTTTCACTTTGCATCTAAGTTCAATGTAACGGTTAGACGATTATATTTCAATTTTGCGGCTAAGGGTTTGTCCCCATGTACTTGTAACTTAGCGAACTTACTTTGTATTTTAGGGCGGATCCGTCAAACCCGGTTTTTAAGTGTCCCAATGTCTGCAAAGACGAAATCGTAACTTACGCTTGTGACGATTGTATACGTTGACAATACCTGTGACGGTTGTCAACGTCTACAATCTGTGGTCGCACGTTATATTTTGTAAATGCTTGTGACGTCGCATGTTTTACCGTGACATTGTAGACATACCGCCTTCCAGCCTGTGCCATTTCACGGCGCTTTGCCTTTGCGTCTCCTGTCCGGTAGACGTAAAATAGCATCGCAATTTGAAGACCCCTGCAAAAAAGAATTCCGTATTGGAGGAAAACGGACAAAACCAAACAAATTGTGTACTTTTCCTCGACGTATTAGAACGCAAACGGACAAAACATAGTGAATTCTGTACTTTTCTTTGTTCTTGGAAATCGTATGAAAATTTTCGAAAATTACGGCACGTGCAAATCTTTGAAAATCGTGTGAAATACTTCAAAAATTACGGCACGTGCGAAAATGTGTTCCTATTTGTTTACATAAAATCCCTAGTTTTATAACGCATCGCGCATGTGTTTTAAAGATAAGGTTGAAGATGACGTTTATTGTTGTCGAAGTGGGTTGAAAAACACAAGACGACAATTTCTCGTACATCCTAAGTTCGAGGGTGACGCAAATTGTACTCTACAAATTTGTGATTCCTTCGTACGGTTAGAACTTAGGCAGTAGGACGCTAAGTTTTACAGGAAAACGACAGAAAAAAACCCTTACTTATGCACATGGGGACACACCTTTAGTTTGACGACGACCAAGTATTTTGTTTCGTTTGGTGTGTACGGTTAGTGGGTTCGTTTTGTATTTATTTGTTCTTGTTCGTACGTGTGTCTTGTACCTTGTATTATGTCGTTTCACGTATAGACGCGATTTGATTTGTAGGCCCTCAGTGCGCACTTTATTGTTTGGTTTGTTTTTAGTTTGATTGTGCGACGTTACATTTGCAGTACTATATACTTAGTGGGAGGGAAAACGTAATCTTTTTATGGGAGAAAATGTCCGTGAAATATATTGGCTTTTGTGGACAATTTTCTCTCGTCTGAATATTTCTGAATATTTTTTCTTTGCTTCCGCTGTAATCTTGCACTCTGCATTTTTGTGTAAGATCCTATCAGTATTGTCTCTTCTACATCATCTAGTTATGAACGACTAAACAACAGGCTATCAACAGGCTATTATGGCATTTTGTAAGGCCATGTTCAAGTCTGGCCAATACCACTCTTTCTGAAAAAGTCATGTTTTATGTTTGTCTCAGATCATTTGAGAAGCAACTTGTAGGGCTACGTTTAGGTCTTGGCCAATACCACTCTTTTTGACAGAGTCATATATCTTTTTTGATAAAGATCATCTAACGGGCCACCATGGCCTTTTAGAACATTCAAAATGGCTTAAAACCCTAAAAAACCCCACTCTGACTCTACTATTCGAGTTTTAGGTATGGATACTTTTGTCGCGATTTGTAAATGATTTGATAACTCTTCTACATCAACTGGTTAGAAACGACTGATCAATTGAAATTTGAGGTTTCTATTTTGTATTTTCTAGGTCATTATGTAGCAAAATAAAAAGGTCTCATTGGGCAGTCAGGCTCTTCCTTTCCTCTCTCCAGTCCCTATAATTATTGCAGTCACTGGATAACAGTGTGAGAGAGATAGAGCCATGGCTGCCTGAACATCCAGAACCCAAAAGTTAACATTTTGCCCACAAAATTACGATGTCGGTTTTGGTAACTTACGTGGATGTTATGTATATGAGAGGGAAGCATGTTTCAACATGTTTGTAATAGAACACTGCCCGACGGGTATTTTCCCATCGAAACAGAGAGCAAATCGTTCTTGCATTAAGTTACGGGATTAGTGAGCTCGACTCCCCAAAACAAAAATATGACCTCACTTCTCTGTTTCATAGGTGAGAAGCTACTATAAATGTTTATGGCAACAAAACTCGAGCACATTTAAAGCCCCCAAAAAACATGTATGACGAAGTAAGGGTGACCTTTATCAGAAAAACAATAAGGTACACTGTTAATCGATACTAGTGTGATCTACACTAGTTAAGTGTTACACGAATAATACAAGTAGAGTTTCCCTCTTTCATCAGAATAAATAAATGTCAACGTTACCAAATTTGAAGTTGTAAAGGTTGTCAGAATGAAAACTTCTATCCACAATTTTTCTAAACGTTCTCATTTATTCATTTATTTGTGTAACTGTTAAAAACGTCAAGAACTCTCGAATTTCTCAAATATTTCCATTTGATGCAAAAAATTCTTTGCGCAAAAATTTAACAGCTCATGGCTTTGGAAATTTAGTTTATGCAGAAAATATTCTGATCCACTAGCATTTTTTTAACATGTTTTTATAGACGCTCTAAATTACCAACATAAAATTTGCCGAGATAATATTTTCCTTTCAGTTTTTCTTTATGACGATTTTGACGACTTGCTTCGAATACTTCAATCAGTACCTAACTTTGTGTAGATGACATCGTAAGACAGTTTAAATCATAACTCCAAATATGGTAAACGAATGTTGATTTTGGTCACTATGAATGTCATTTTCAAAATGGTTCAAGCCAACCAAATAAAATGTTTCAGAAACAAAGTAAAGCAAATGAAAAACAAAGTCCAAAGTATCATCTGTTTTTGAAGAAAAAACAACACTCAAACCAAGGTCAATGTAAACCAAAAAAATCCATGGCAACTCCTGCAACGAAAATGATTTACAATCGTTTAGAATATATTATAAGTAACAGGATTTTATACAAAGTACAAAACTAATTTCGATATACACATTTCTGGAGTTTCTCTACTATGCCAAAATTGAATGTTGTCGACTTCCTTTGTACAATTTGGTGCATTCATCAATTCCAAAACCTGCAAATACGGCACACAAATTTTTTATTAAACATAACAGAAGAAAGCAAAAGCGAGACAGGGGAAAAAATCAAAAGCAAATGAAAAGGCAGTGATTACTGGTATTTAATTATCATGGTAAAAAAAGAACACAATAATATTATAATCATAATTAGGAATCTGCAATCTCAGCCTTCCTGGACATGCTCTCTGTCAACAACCTTTCGAGCAACTTCTTAATGTCCACAAACTTTCCTTATCCCCTTGATTTCATATTTTCCAACTCAATATCCCCACTCAATAGCTACGTTTCGCCAATAACTAAAATTTTAAAACTATCCACATTTCCTTTCCCCGAATGCACCGTTCAATTCTCGTATTCTCACACAACTCTCCCCTCGTTTTTTTCCCTGTTATCCCCATTTTTTCTTTCCAAAATTACCAAATTTTTCCACCCCTCCCCTTTAATTTGTCCATTTTCCCGACAATTCACTGATTTTTCACGATATTCCACGTTCATTTTTCCAAATTACCCCACAAAAATTTCTACACTAGCGAATATCCCCATTATTTCACAAACTCCCCATTCCCCAACAAATCCCCCTATGCCTTTCCCCGGTGACTTCGCCTCTGATTCTCCCTACAGACCTAATTCTCGTCAACTTTCCTCACAAAATTTCCTAAACTTCCGCATTTACTTAACCCACTTTCCCCACTGTTTCACTGCTTTTTCCACATTTTCCCTACCATTTTCCCACTTTCTAATAAACCCCACACTAAATTTCCCCAGTACATTCCCTCTCATTCCCGAAGCAGTACAGCTTGAATTCTCCCTCAGTCTTCTATACCTACTTAATTTTCCCATTTGGTTTACCCATTTTACACACTAATCTCCTGTTAGGATATTGTACTGAGCACTTACTTAGCGACGAGATACTCTCGTAGCTAAAGTAGGGACGACTAACGACGAAAGTAGTCTCGTCGCTAGATATTTGAAGTGACGTAGAAGTTAGCGACGAAGTAGTTTCGTCGCTGGATATTTGAAGTAAAGTAGAAATTAAGTGTTCATTTCGTTTCACGTATGTTTGAATAGTACTATAGAAGTGACGTGGAAATTGCTTGGTAGTTTCGGTTCACGTAAGTTCAAGTCGTAACGTGTGATTCAAGTTGGTTCGCGGTTGACTTTCCTATTCGTGCCGTGTTGTTCAAGTCGGTTCAACTTATCGGTCGTTCATTTCACCACGTTGATTCCTACGCGTTTCTAGTCGTGTACCTATATATATTAATTGAGACTTCGTGGTAGTATTATATTTTAGAGGAGTAGATTGTTAAGCAGGCGTAGAAAGGTCAAAAGTAAAAGGAAGGAAGAAAAGTTGTATTTGCATTGTGCTTAATGTATTGAATGCTTTTGGAGGAACACCATTGTTGTGTGTATTTTATTTTGGTTTGTAATCTTTCAATTGGTATCGGAGCGGGTTACTGACAACACTTGCTGGTATGGCGGAGAAAGGGAAAACCCCGGCGGAAGCTAGTGGGGGAGTTAGTGGAGGAGTTACAGGGACACAATATGATGAGTATGACGAATGGGGGGAGAAAAACGTGAAGATGGACGAAGGAACGTTTGAACGCTTTCAAGAGTTTCTCAAAACACAAGAAGATGATGGAGATGGAGGAGTAAGTGGAGACTCACGCAACTCTAAGAAAATAAAGAAAAACAAGGGGAAATTTAAACTTTATGAGGAAGAGGAGGAGAGCGAAGATGATGATTTTAAAGTGTTTAATAAAACCATCGTCTTCACGGGTTCCAACTATGCAATTTGGAAGCGATACATTCGAGGAGCATTCACACCAAAAAAACTTTGGGACATCGTTATTGGAGAAGAAACACGACCGGATCCTTCCGTGGATCCAACCGGAGCACATAAGTGGGACAAGAAAGATATGGCGGCCTCCACCGCACTTATACAAAGTTGTGCTAGTTCTATGCATGAACACCTTCTAACTCATGATAGGGCTTTTGATTGTTGGACCGCTTTGCAAAATGCGTTTGAAAAGGGGTTTGAGGCAAATCAAAATTATCTCTTTGAAGAGTATATTGGGTTTAGGATGAAGGATAATTAGTCCATTGATGATGGAGTCAAAAGGTTTAATGTCATTATAGAACACCTTAACTCACTCAATAACTTTCCTACTGATAACTAAAGGTTGTTTCTCTTTATGAGGAGTCTTCCAAGAAGTTTGCAGTAGCAAAGGAGGTTATCAAGGGGCGAGAGAAACCAACAATGGCATAAGCTATCAATCACTTGAAGAGTACGGAGAAGGAGAAAGCAACACCAAAAGAGGAAAACAAGGGGTCATCCTACCAGAGTTATCAAGAGGAGGATGACGGAGGAGCTTACAACTTTAGGGGATCGAGGGGGAGAGGAGGTGGACATCGTGGACGAGGAGGCAGGTCACAGGGCCCACGGAGAGGCTCATATCAACGTGATACCTCTCATATGACTTGTTAAAAGTGTAACGAGATTGGGCATGGCGCTTTTGAATGCTTAGACAAAAGTAAACAGTGTAATGTTTGTCATAAATGGGGACACACTGGTCGCGGTTGTTATCAAAACAAAAGAAACAATCGCGGAGGGGGACAATTTAGAGGCGGAGCAAGTGGAGGAATTGGTTTATCAGGTAGAGGGAATTTTGTTGGGGATGGGCCAGTGGGACAGGATCTAGAATTCTTCATCTCACTTATGGAGGAATTACAAGAAAAAGAGGATATCCTATTTCACACACGGGGCAAAGAGAGTAAAGGAAAATTTAACAATTCAATCATAGACTCACGTGCTACCCATCACATGTGTTTAGACCCAGAACTATTCAGTGATATGAGCAAACTCACTATACCAAAATCCATCATAGTGGCTAACGGTTCGATGATGGTTATTGATACAGTGGGAACAATATGATTGGATCTACCGACACAAGATAGGGAAGGAAAAACTAGAGTCAATAGAGAACGTTTTAAAAATGTGTTTTATAATCCGAGGGAATGCATCAATCTCTTAAGTGTCCCACAACTTTAGGGGAAAGGTGAAAGAGCCACATGCATGGAAGGGGGTAGAATCATTTTGAGTTGTAAAACATGACCATTTGCAGAGGGGGTTGTAACTGAAAATATGCAAAGTAGACTAATTTGGAGAAAACCATAAAATAGGACGGCGGAAGAGGAAGGGCACCATCATTCGGCTGAGGTCAACAACGAGGACCTCACGTTGTGGCATCATCGTATGTTTCATACTTCAAAGAGTAATATCAAAGAGATGATTCGTCATGGTGCGGTTCGGGGACTAGACGTGACGACAGGAGAAAAGGTTATCGAATGTGTAGGATGCACAAAAGGGAAGCATAAAAGGAAGCCTCGTCCAGTGAAAGACCTTCAGTTCAAAGCGAATGCCTCTTTAGACCTAGTTCATGTAGACCTTTGTGGTGACATACATCTAGAAACCATTGGAAAAAATAAATACATTATGGTGATAGTTGATGATTTCAGCGAAAGACATGGGTGTACCTTTTGAAGGCAAAATTAGATGCATTACAGATATTTAAAGATTTTGTGGTTATGGTTGAGAGGGAAGTGAGAGGCAAGTAAAAGCAGTACGATCGGACCGTGGAGGAGAATTTCTTGCCTTCGCCGAATATTGTAAGGAGACAAGGATTACGCAGCAGTTCACGGCTCTTTATTCCCCACAATCAAATGGAATAGCAGAGAGGAAAAATCGGACATTGCAAGAGATGGTGAGGGCCAGGCTCTATACGACAAAACTCACTCATCGTCTTTGGGGAGAGGCAATCACGGCGGCTAATTATGTTACCAACCGGAGAATCAACTCGGATTTAGGTAACAAAACACCGGAGGAACTTTGGAGTGGACAAGTGCCTACGGTAAAACATTTAAGGATTTGGGGATGTGAGGCTATGGGGTATGTAGAGGAAAGAAACCGGGAGGGGAAGTTTGCAGCACGGTCATGGGATGGATACTTTGTGGGGTATAGTGAAAACTCGATGCAGTATCGGATATATGATCCCGTTACTAGAAGGGTCCGAGAGTCTAGAAACGTGGAGTTCAATGAAAACTTGGAATGGATGGTAAAAGGAGCTAATGAGTCTAAACGGGCCCAAGATTACAAGGAGGATAGTCATTATGAAAAATTCAAAAGAGAGGAGGAGGAAGAAGAAGTCTTGATAGAGGTAGAGACAAAGAAAAAGAAGTGATTTGTAGAGTAAGCTTTACAGAAATTTCCGAAACCTAAGTCCACCGGCAACGAAGCACAGGGGGACAAGGTCATTAGTGAATCATCCACTCACACAAACAATGTAACATCAGAGGAGACACCTTTTGAGAAGGAGGGTGATGACAAGATCGAGAGCAGTGATTCGGATAAGGAATTTGCAGGAAACGTATGGAGAAGCAAGAGATCAACGAAAGGGAAGGCATCGGAACGATTCTCACCAGGCCAGTCTTATAAAAAGCAAACCAATTATAAGAGGGCAATTTCCGAGCTTAGAGAAGGAAGGGCAGAATCTTTTCTCTTATGAAAGGCAATTACAAAAAATCGTCCGGCTGATCCTCAATCATATCAAGAGGCAAAAGACTCAGACAAATGGGAGGAGAAGTGGAAACCGGCATTTATAAAAGAGTATAATTCTGTGAAAGCAGATTGGTGCTTCGAAGAAGTAGACTTACTTGTTGGTAAGAAGGCGATAGACTCAAAATGGGTTTTTAAAACAAAGACGGGTGCCTCAAGGGAAATTCTTAAGTATAAGGCGCAGTTAGTATGTAAAGACTTTCGGCAGAAGGAGGGTATTGATTATTCAGAGACTTTTGCTCCTGTGGTTAAGTTTGATTCTTTGCGAGCAATTATTGCAATGGCGGCGGTGGAAGGAATGCATATCCAACAGATGGATGTAGTGACAACTTTCTTAAATGGAGAATTAGAAGATGAGGTGTATATGAAAATTCCAGAAGGAGTTCTTGGAAATAATGGAAAAGTATGGAGGTTATGGAAGGCTTTGTATGGTTTGAAGCAAGCCCCAACAACATGGAACCATAAGCTTCACAAGGTCTTACTAATTTTGGGATTTAGGAGGCTCAATGCAGATTATGGAGTGTATATTCGGGGAGAAGGTAGGGACATGGTAATTTTCAGTGTTTACGTAGATGATTTTATTCAATCTCTCACAACTTGGATTTACTTGGAGAATTAAAAATTGAATTTCGGAAGTATTTTAGAATCACAGACTTAAGAGATGCACAATACATTGTGGGAGTTCAGATTCAAAGGAGGAGGAACGGAGATATTAAGTTGAGCCAAAAACAATATGCAAAAGAGGTACTTGAAAAATTTGAGTTTTTAGATTGTAAGCCACTTGGAACTCCCCTTGATCCTCGTGATAAGCTTTCTAATTTTTTTAAAAGTCTCGACGTTGATGCCCCGTATAGGGAAGCGGTCGGAAGCTTAATGTATTTGAGTGTCGGTACTAGGCCAGACATTAGTGTCGCATTGAGCGTGGTTAGTCGGTATTGTAGCAATCCGAAAAAAATACATTGGGAGGCATTGAAGAGAATCTTTAGATATTTGGCTGGAACACTTAGTCTTGGAATTGTTTATAGGAAAGGTGAGAGTTTGAGTTGTTATGGATATTGTGATGCCGACTATGGAGAAGACCATGATACAGGGAGGTCTATGTTAGGATATGTGTTTTTAATTGCAGGAGGAGCTTGCAACCTACTTTGGAACTTTCATCAACGGAGGCGGAGTATATGGCTGCATGTCATGCTGTGAAGAATGTTGTGTGGATTAAAGAATTTCTATCGTAGGTTGGAGTGGAAAAAGAATGCGTGCAAATATTTAGTGATAATATGTCTTCCATTGCACTTAGTAAAAATCCTATTTTGCATAAGCGCACTAAACACATTAAAATTTAGTGGCATTTTGTTCGAGATTTGGTTGCGGAAAAAGTAGTTGAATTTTCGTTTGCTCCAACAAAAGTACAAGTTGCTGATATGATAACCAAAGCACCATTGATGGAAGTCTATGAAATGGGAAAGAAGTTAGTGGGCATGGAGTAAGAGGGGGCTTTGAGTGTCTCAGTAAGAAGGGGAATGTTAGGATATTGTACTGGGCACTTACTTAGCGACGAGATACTCTCGTAACTAAAGTAGCGACGACTAGCGACGAAAGTAGTCTCGTCGCTAGATATTTGAAGTGACGTAGAAGTTAGCGGCGAAGTAGTTTCGTCGCTGGATATTTGAAGTAACGTAGAAATTAAGTGTTCATTTCGTTTCACATATGTTTGAATAGTACTATAGAAGTGACGTGGAAATTGCTTGGTAGTTTCGGTTCACGTAAGTTCAAGTCGTACCGTGTGATTCAAGTTGGTTCGCGGTTGACTTTCCTAGTCATACCGTGTTGTTCAAGTCGGTTCAACTTATCGGTCGTTCATTTCACCACGTTGATTCCTACGTGTTTCTAGTCGTGTACCTGTATATATTAGTTGAGACTTCGTAGTAGTATTATCTTTTGGAGGAGTAGCTTGTTAACGAGGCGTAGAAAGGTCAGAAGTAAAAGGAAGGAAGAAAAGTTGTATTTGCATTGTGCTTAATATATTGAATGCTTTTGGAGGAACACCATTGTTGTGTGTATTTTATTTTGGTTTGTAATCTTTCATCTCCTTCATCTAATCTCCTTCACGTCCGGATTAGTTTTGTCATTTTCCCCACAAAATTTCCCCATTTCCCCCATTTCCTTTCCCTCAGACGCACCTTTGCCTCATCTAATCTCTTGAATTTCCTTATTACCTTTCTCCACCCTTTTCCCCTCCCGAATTTCCCGACTTTCCCGAACATCTTTCCCTCAAACTCTTCCCTCATCTTACATTCTCAACCTCCGCGTCCAACGGTCACATTTTCCTCAATGCCACTTCTCCCTTTGCTTGAATTCCCCTCAGTCTTTCACAAAGCGTTTGCTTCATTTTCCCTTCAAGTTTCCTCATTTTCCCCAAGGATTTTTCCCGTTTTCCCCAACATCTTTCTCATTTGTTCCCCTCGTCCAATCTCCTTGATTTCTCCATTGAATTTGTCCAGTTTTTTCAAAAAAGGTTTCTCCAAATTGTAAACAAAATCTTCTCGTCGAATGAGAACAACATGAACGATACAAAATACCTACGGTGCGTGACATTTATTAGTGAGAAAGGAAAAGATTTGATGAGGTAATGACTATCTTTAGCATAGTTCAAAAGTAGGCGCTTTATGGTAGGCCTTTTATAGGCGCAAGTTGTGATATGGGCTTTTCATGTGATCTTCTTAGATCGCTACACCGCTATTTTTCCTCAAATAGGATACATGATTTTAATTTTTCCTTGATGTTAGTTAAGGTACCGTACAAAATAGCGTAAAGAATGAAAGCACAATAAGATCTAAATAGTGTGGTGTACGGTCGATGTCAGACCGTACATAAATGTACCTTTTCAAGTGCAAATTTTACAAAAAATGAATTAAGGGTGAAGTTCCATTAGGAAATTCTGTAATTGTACGGCCAACATTAAAGAATGCTACAATTTGAACGAAGTTCCATTGCGCGGAGGTTGTAATCCACGTGTTCATAATTTAGTGGTACCACGTGAGCTAAGATCGGATGCTAAAAATCGTCAATAACTTTCACACCGACCAAAAATTTCATTTATGTACCATGCACGTGCGTACGAGGTCATCGTTCAACACAACTTTTGTACTCTTTGCCGACGCATTGTCAGATACCACCTCGTTTTTTTTAGGGTTTCTGATTTTTCGCGTGACGAATGAGCGCTGCCAATAATAGTGCGACGAATGGGCGCCAACAGAAATAGCGTGACGAAAGTGCGCTACGACATTTCGTTTGTACTTTTTGTTCGATTTTTGAATACGTATATAGTGTGCGATTTTTTTTGATTTCCGTTGGTTGTCACTTTGACACGTATGCTCATTATCCAACGTGTCGCGGCTCAAAAAAAATTGTAATTGGTGATGTACCTCGAACCAATTAGAGAAACTTTCGAAGCGAATGCTTCGCGAAAAAATATCCAATGGTCATTGTTAACTCTCAGACTTTTGGAGAATATTGGCAAGAATCTCTGTAATGTTGTTTTCCTTATAAAAACAAAATAAGAGGTACGATGTAGTACGGAGAGGTAAGAATTTCTGTAAACAACCTCACTTTTCGTCTAATGGAACTTCACCCTAAATCAGACGCGCACGCATAGGAGCGTGCGCTCAAAAACGGGATTAGTCTGACACGTAAGTTAGTCTGACATGTACGGATATTTAAATTTCACGACGGCGTACGATTTCTAATATTCTGTACGGATACATATATTAATGTATATAATCGTACGGCAAATATTCCATTTTTGTTGTTCCCAAATTAGCATAATGCCGAAATTAGAATACACCTTTTTTTTTAATTTCAAATTCTTTTTTAGCATCAATTACGGTAAATTTTCTTCAACACTATTTAAACTTTGACACTAATAACGATTCACGGTGTACTTTAATCGCTACTTTGATCAGCGACGGTCCGATGACGTTTAATTCTCTATCGAACTATGTGCAACTCAACCCCGTTACTTTTTTTGTTCATTTTGAGACCAATACAATATGGTTCTTAAGGTCATATTGTATGATTTGCGTACAATAGGCATATTGTATGGGCCTACTCTCACCTACTTTTGAACTATGATCTGTAGCAAGATACACTGAAGAGTCAGGAAAATTTAGAAAGGGTAACGAGTATATACTGGCATGATGGAATATTAGACTCAGGAACATGTCATAATCGTTAAATCACATATAATTGAAAATGTGCAATTGAGAAAGTAAGGAAAAACGTATCAAATGTTATTTAGAAGAAAAATTTCTGCCTTAATTTAATGTCTAGTTGAACGAGTAAAGATCAAATAGGAATTTAGCCTGATTGTGCATATGAGCACAGATGGTAGAAATATCTAATACCAAAATCGCAGATATCGATATTTAGGAAAATGATAGCGAACTGTCAAACAATAGCTAAGAGCACAGACGAGAACTAGAAGGTAATTTACAGAATAAAAGAAGTCCGGCTAAAAGAATATTATTGGTGGATGAAAAATAAAATGTCAGAACGTTGAGGTTTGTTTTTTGGACTAAAATTGGCAGAGAAGACAATTCCAGAAAAATAAGATATGTGAAAAATAAAAACAACGGTCCTTTATAGGTCCATGGTGTTAAGTGTTTACACGAATGATACAGGTAGAGTTTCCGGACCTTTTTAAACAAATTGAATAAATGTCAACGTTACCAAATTTGAAGCTGTAAAGGTTGTCAGAATGAAAACTTCTATCCACAATTTTTCAAAACGTTCTCATTTATTCATTTTTTTGTGTACCTGTTAAAAACGTCAAGACCTCTCGAATTTTTCAAATATTTCCATTTGATGTAAAAAATTATTTGCGCAAAAAGTTAACAGCTCATGGCTTTTGAAATTTAGTTTATGCATAAAATATTTTGGCCCAAAAGCATTTTTTAACATGTTTTTTATAGACGCTCTAAATTACCAACATAAAATTTGCCGAGATAATATTTTCCTTTCAGGTTTCCTTTATGACGATTTTGACGACTTGCTTCGAATACTTCATTCAATACCTAACTTTGTGTAGATGACATCTTAAGACAGTTTAAATCATAACTCCAAATATGGTAAACGAATGTTGATTTTGGTCACAATGAATGTCATTTTCAAAATGGTTCAAGTCAACCAAATAAAATGTTTCAGAAACAAAGTAAAGCAAATGAAAAACAAATTCCAAAGTATCATCCGTTTTTGAAGAAAAACAACACTCAAACCGAGGTCACATGTAAGTAAAAAAGTCCATGGCAACTCTTGTAACGAAAACGATTCACAATCGTTTAAAATAAGTTATAAGTAACAGGATTTTGTACCAAGTACAAAAATTATTTCACTATACACATTTCTGAAGTTTCTCTACTATGCCAAAATCGAATGTTGTCGACTTCTTTTGTACAATTTGGTGCATCCATCAATTCGCACACCTGCAAATATGGCACACAAAAAATTTATTAAACATAAATCGCAGTAGAAGAAAGCAATAGCAAGACAGCTGAAAAAACCACAAACAGAAAGATCAACTAATAAAAAGGCAATGATTACTGGTTTTCAGTTATCATGTTAAAAGAAGAACACAATAATATTGCAACCAACATTAGGAATCTGCAATCTCAGCTTTTCTGGACGCGCTCTCTGTCGACGACCTTTCGAGCAACTTTTTAATGTCCACAAACTTCATTATTCCCTTGATTTCATATTTTCCAACTCAATAGCTACATTTCTCCAACAACTAAAATTTAAAATTTTCCACATTTACTTTCCCCGATTGCCCCGTTCAATTCTCGTATTTTCACACATTTCTCCACTCGTTTTTTTCCCCATTATCTCCAATTTTTCTTTCAAAATCTACCGAAATTCTCCACCTTTCCCATTTAATTTGTCCATTTTCCCGACGATTCACTGATTTCTCAAAAAACTCCACGTTGATTTTTCCAAATTACCTTACAAAAATTTCTACACTAGCGAACATCCCCATTATTTCACAAACTCCCCATTCCCCAACAAATCCCCCTATGCCTTTCCCCGGTGACTTCGCCTCTGATCCTCCCTACCGACCTGATTCCCATCAATCTTCCTCACAAATTTCCTGAGCCGCATTTACTTTACCCACTTTCCCCCTATTTCCCCGTTATTTCCACATTTTCCCTACTATTTTCCCACTTCCTAATGAACCCCACAATAAATTCCCTCTCATTCCCCAACCAGCAAGGCGTGAATTCCCCCTCAGTCTTCCATGCCGAATTTCCTTTTTTTCCCCATTTAGTTTACCCAAGTTCTCCGACTCACCAGGGGGCCCGAGACCTGGGTTGCGGTCCCCTCAGTTAAAGATCTTTAAAATTCTCCCATTTTCCCCATTTTCCCCACTAAGTTTTCAACTTACCCCCGGGGGAAAAATTCCCCGCATTCCTCGGTCCCCTCAGTTGGCGATCTTGTTCCCGGTGTCGTGAGCGGCCTGCTGCGTCTTCCCAGCGGCCTGGTGGGCGGCATCCTGCGTCTGCCCGGCAGCTTCCTGGGTCTTTCCTTGGGCGTGGCCCGCGGCTTCCTGGGTCTTTCCAGTGGCATGGCTGGCAGCATCCTGGGTTTGTCCTGCCACGTCACGAGCCTTGTCGCCAGTCTGCTGAGCCGCACCCATCACGTTGTCCTTCCCTGCAGCAGGGAACCGTTCGGCGCAACGAAGATCAGTTTACAGTTTTGCAATGGTCAAGTTATGACACGTGTCTTTTTCAAGTTAAAGCTGATTGCGCAGACATGATTTCCCTGGAGCTCCAATTGAAGTCCCATGAGGGGCTGAGTTCTCACCTCCCTGGGCATATCCCTTCACCTTGTCAACAATGCTCTGAAAAGAAAACCCCATCCACCAAACCATAATTAGAGTGGATTTCAGAAATTGGGTTAGTTAACAACGAGGAGTGGAAATTTACACCCTGAGATGGCGAAAGTTTAGCAGATTATGCTTTTAGATGAGATTGATTAACACATAAAAACTGTGTTTCTTATTGACAGCAAGAAACGAAGGCCTGACAAAGTTAGCAATTTTTTTTTAATTATAAGAAATGCAAAAATTAAAGCAGATTAGCATCTTTCTTCGATGTAACAGATTAACATGCAAAAATTGCGAGCTCTAAAAGTTTCTCTGAGCAGCAAAAAAACAACCAGGTCATACATCAGCCACATTTTTCAAAAAAAATTGACAATGGCATTTATGAAATTAAAGAGAAAATTATGCTCAAGGTTGGCTTATGAACCACACCTCCTGGTTCGACATAGTGAGAGAAAAAGCAAACGGGGAAAAAAGTAAAGGAGAAAGTAGAAGGCAAAGGGGAATTGAAGAAATTGAAGAAATTGAAGAAATTGAAGAAAATTGTTATGTGTTGGAGCGACTTGCTTGGTATTACAGAGGAAAAACGGGCCAATATATGGGTCGCTTAGTGGACATCGCACATTGTTTAATGTGGCAAGTATCGGAGGATTTTTCACTCCCCAGGATAAGTTTTTGCGCTGTCCTCAGAACCTTCCAATCGGAGGATTATGTCACGTCGCATAGCGGGCTTTTTATTGTACACTTGTCGTTGAAAAAGGTCGTCACGTGTCGATAGATAATAATCTTTGGGAATGTATCAACGGTTAGCATTTTCCGACTCGTGTGACGTAGCAATGTCCAGGTTCTGCGGAACAAATTGTGTGACGTGCTACTGAAACTTATTTTACTGCTGTTCAGGTTGCGTGACGTCTTGTCAAGCGATGTTGTGATCGAGTCAGCAGACTAACAACATGTAGATTTGTGTGCCACGTTGCTGATAATCTTCTACTACGTGGCGCACAATCTGATGATTTCGTCTTGTCGCGGTCAGTTGGCCCACCCGACCGAATCAGCGTGTGACACTTCATACGTCATGTACCAGCTCGAAATTCGCCACGTGTCCATCGAAAAAAAATACACTTCTACGATCAAGAGGGCTCTAACCGATGTGATGTATGGTCGACGGTTTATCTTTCGAAGCTTGTCAAAGCACGGAAATAACTGCGAATGTGACGAATCCGGTACTCCCGTGAGCGAAATTCTCTCAAACGTTCAATAGTCTGGTCCATCTTAAGGTGGGACCATCCGAAGCCTTCAATGGACGCATGACTGGGGCGTGGTTCCCTTGTAACAACAAGCAATCAACACCAAATTAATCGCTCCATTTTCCTGCATTTATCGCACTTTCTTATTCTCTCGCTTCATTCCCTCACTCAATGTCAAGGCAAGAGGTGGCTCTCATGGATTACACCAACATAATTTGAATGTGTAAGCTATGTACTTAGCATTGGTTAACGCTTTTTGGAAAAGGGGTTTTGTTGTTAAAAATTGAGGAGTTTAGCTAAAATTAACTCGAAGCTCTAGCTTGCAGAGGGCGAGATTCTATTTAGAGCATTTCTCACAAGGTGACGTGATACACCTAAAGAGGTGATCTCAAGTTTTCTCGAAGGACTCAGTAGAAAGAGGGACATTATCCGAAGCTACATAGAATCCATCAATCTGTTGTAGAACTTCGATTAATGAAAGGTAGTGTGTTAGATTTGAGCTCCATTGTGCAGAAAATCTTGCTGGCTAAAAGGACCTCATGATGGATGCATTAAATCGAGTCTGTAACAAGGCTCATGAGGTGGCACAAAGGACCCAAACGTTGCTAAACACGAAATTAGAAGGACCTGAGATGTTGTGGGATATGTGTTTGTTGGATTAACATTTGTTAAATCGTGCAAATTGACACTTTAACGGACCAAATATATATATTGTGTTAGGATATTGTATTGAGCACTTACTTAGCGACGAGATACTCTCGTAGCTAAAGTAGCGACGACTAGCGACGAAAGTAGTCTCGTCGCTAGATATTTGAAGTGACGTAGAAGTTAGCGACGAAGTAGTTTCGTCGTTGGATATTTGAAGTGACGTAGAAATTAAGTGTTCATTTCGTTTCACGTATGTTTGAATAGTACTATAGAAGTGACGTGGAAATTGCTTGTTTGGTTCACTTAAGTTAAAGTCGTATCGTGTGATTCAAGTTGGTTCGCGGTTGACTTTCCTAGTCGTACCGTGTTGTTCAAGTCGGTTCAACTTATCGGTCGTTCATTTCACCACGTTGATTCCTACGCGTTTCTAGTCGTGTACCTATATATATTAGTTGAGACTTCGTGGTAGTATTATCTTTTGGAGGCGTAGCTTGTTAAGGAGGCGTAGAAAGGTCAAAAGTAAAAGGAAGGAAGAAAAGTTGTATTTGCATTGTGCTTAATATATTGAATGCTTTTGGAGGAACACTGTTGTTGTGTGTATGTTATTTTGGTTTGTAAACTTTCAAAGAGAGGGAGCAGAGAGGGAGGCGGAGAGGGAGGCAGAGAGGGAGGCGGAGGTTTGGGAGAGGGAGAGGGGGAGAAAGAGGGAGAGGGTAAGGGAGAGGGTAAATGGGAGAGAGGTGTTGTCTATTTGGAAAGCTTTCAGTCTCAGAGCAGCGCAGCTGCTTTACAGACAAAGCAGCGCAACTGCTATACAACAGAGCAGCGCAGCTGCTATACAGCAGAGCAGCGCAGCAGCAGAGCAACGCAACAACAAAGCAACGCAGCAGCGAAGCTGCAACACAAACAGGACAACGCAACGTCTGATATTCTTAATGTGATGCTGTACATGATAGAGTAACTGCGATAGATACGATTCTAGTTAGCTTAGTGATAGCTTAATGGTAGCTTGACAGATTAAGTGGTAGCTTGGTGGTTTGATGTACCTCTCAAGTACACTGGTGTTGCCAGTTCAACACAAGTAGAAGACTTACGACTCATAACATATTATGTATCCAGACTTCCAGGTAGTAAAACAGCAGACAGTTTTTGGGAAACTTGTGAGTATTATATCATGAGTGTTGTCGGGTTAATTGCGCTATAACTTTGGGAGTTATCAGTATTTATGCTACTCTATAATCTGATAGAGTTTTGTGAGGTTTGGATGGTTGTATAAGAATTGGTGAGCACTTAAGAACAGCTGTTTGGTAGGATTCTTGATAGCTTGTGAGAGTGTATCATGTCTACTTCTACTACTACTGCTGCTCCTCCACCTGCACCGGTGGTTGTAAAACAATAGGTTATAGGCCTGTCATCAAGAATTCCTATCTTTTCCGGGGATAAGTATGTTTACTGGGCGGATATGGTGGAAACACATTTTGAAAATGTTAATCTTTTAGATATATTGGATGGTTCGCTGGATGAATGTGATCCGTCATGGTCTAAGAAAAATACGCAAGCTCGTTCTATTCTGAAATTTTGTATATCTGAGGACTTAGCTATGTCTCGGATAAAAATGAAAAAACAATTGATATCTGGAAATCTCTCAAAAGTGATTATGAAAAGGCCAATGTTCAAGAAGAGCTTCTATTGGCTGGAAAAATTTGGGACTATAAGTACACTTGCGGTACAATGGCTGAATATTCTAACAAATTTCGTATCCTTGTAGATGCACATGCTTGTGCAGGTGGGGTGTTTCCTCTTTTTCAACAGGCAGCATTGCTCATGAGGGGTCTCCCTCATAGTATGAAAGGAGCATCTGACATTGGAAACAGTAATCCTAGTAGATAATGTGCAACTTTACAACAAACCTTGTCGCGGGACTGTAATTGCTCCCGAGTTTCCATGTGACATTTGTCAAAAGAGGAATTAAAATTGAAGGTTATTAAATACGATTAACCTAAATTTCCTACGTGGGAATTGGTCACACGAGCACTTTTCTTGCGTAGGAATTTAATGGATACGTTGGAGTGAGAACATTGTTGAGATATTTACATTGACTTGGCTGATGAAACAACCATTGAAAAGTCAACTTAGGTAGCTAAAAGCTAGATAGAGAAGGAAGGCTTACATTTTGAGATAATCTTTTCGTCCACTAGCGCTAATCGGTTAGAAAACGTTTTTGTTTAAACAAATAGCTTGTCTATGTGGATCCATATCAAAAAGGCCCCACGAGATAGAAGTGGGAAAGTGAAAACTTCTACTAATGATACTAGAAACCTAAATTTTTGAATATAACGGTACCTATAACATGATCAACCACATGTCAAAATTAAGTCACAAACTGTTATGCCAAACTTGAAGAATTTTGGTCGTCTAAGAAAGGTTGCACTAGAGAGAAAGAGTGGGGGGGAGAGAGAGAGAAAGAGAGATAACAAACAAGAGGAGAAAAAATATGCATAGAGAAGGAAAAACAGGGGAGGAGAGAGAAAAAGAGAAAGAGAGAGAGAGAGAGAGAAAGAACAAACAGAAAAAAAACACAACATCAATTTTCAAAATTTGAAACTAACGTTTTTTTTTTTCTCATCAATTCTTATCAAAAAAAAAAAAAACGCAAATTAGGCCAAAAAAAGAGAGAGAGATCACCACCACATCCCAGCTCCAAAATATTTTGACCATTCAAAATTTGCGCTCTCCACATAGTTGTTTAGTGTGTCTTTTTTGGCCTCGTTCAAGGAAGAAAAGGAGGGGAAATAGCAGATGCTTGATATAGTTGGAGGAGCCATGAAAGCTCAAAGCAAGGAAAGAACAAAAGATGATGGAGAGGCCAGATGAAAAAATAGCCAAAGGTAGGCAAAGTACAAAAGTAATGACATAACTTACAAGGAATACAAAGGAAATGTTTGTCGTTAAAGTGTCTTTGCAATTGATGAAATTAACATATGAATTTATAGGAAAGCGAGAAAAACAAGAACCTTAAAGGCGGTTCGATGTAGAACTAATTTTAGTCGTAACTAATGTAGGCTCTTATGGGGGAGGATAGATCCAAGCTTATGACACTATTCGTGATACCGTTGCGACTATCGCCTCTGAGGGGGGACTTTCTGTGCGTAGCAAGGTTCCTCTTATTATTCTTTCGTACCAGATCGATATTGGTTGTTCGACGGTGCACGTCGCATTTTTGATGACATTGTTTTGGCGAATCCTACTTCTTACGTTTTTCAATATTAGCCAAGCCACTACTTTTATTCCAACGGACTTAGATGGTTTACCACCGCGCTTTTTGGTTTATTTAACTAACAAATACAAATCGCTAAAACTGTAGCATTTAAGACTTTAAGAGGTATGAATGGAGACATAAGCTTTAATATCTCCCCTCGAATGAAGTATGGCTAGTCACACAGACAAACATTAAAAATGCGTGTTTGACATAAACGACGATAGGTTTGGAGAGGAAATCGACAAGTTGAGAATGTTAATTTTAGACGATCTCGGCCGATATTATGGACGGATATCGGAGCGCCGATATTGCACAAACGGAAGGATCGAATTGTACGGAATCGAGGGACAATTCCACGACGTACAATTTTTGGCGGAAATATTGACGCATTTTGGGCGCGGCCACCGCCGGTTGACATTGTATATTTTGGCGTGTAGCTATTGGACCACATGAGTGCACATTCATCATTGGATGGGAAAACACATACATACAAATAGAGATAATTCCATAGGAAGAGGTTATCTCTCTCACACATCACATGATAGCAATTTGTTTAGGAAATGGTGTTTTATTGTATTCATAGAAACACATTGTACAAAGTGATCACAGTGATTAGACATAGTCATACGAGGAGAATCCAACTTTGTTTAGTTTGTGAATGTCTTTCGAGACAATTGTAATTCCTACTTTTATAATCCTATTCAAAGCTGGTTAAACCTACTTGCTCTATTGTATACATCTATTTCTTCTCCCATCTCTAAATCCTTCTGAGGCACATAAAGGCACCCATTCTCTATTGTATACATCTATTTCTTCTCCCATCTCTAAACCATTGTGAGGCACATAAAGGCACCCTTTCTCAGTGTATGTTCTAGGTTTATCTACCCTAACCCTCCGCCAAGGGCTAAGGTGAGCGCCTAAAACTAATAGGTTATAGGCCTATAACCTATTAGTTTTAGGCGCTGGCGGAGGGTTAGGGTAGATAAACCTAGAACATACACTGAGAAAGGGTGCCTTTATGTGCCTCACAAGGGTTTAGGGATGGGAGAAGAAATAGATATATACAATAGAGCAGACAGGTTTAAAAAGCTTTGAATATGATTATAAAAAAAAGAAATTGCAATTGTCACTTTGGACATTTCTCTATCTAATAAAGTTGGATTCTCCTCCTATAAACTGAATGTCTAATCTCTGTGATCTTTGTACAATGACGCTTTCTATGAATGTAATATTGAGCACCATTTCCTACCAACTTGCTGTAACCTTGTTCTATAAGAGCGCCTAAAACTAATAGGTTATAGGCCCATTATAACAGTGGTGCCCCGAGTCTTTGGAGTAGAGGAGTAGAGGAGTTGATCACAGGTGAATCCGATCGGTGAGTCCAAAGCGACGTCACTATCAATATCTGTAGAGGCTGCAACGCCAACAAACAAAAAAGGGGATAAAAACGGTTTCATCCGAGGCAAAGTAAGACAAGACATTCTCCCAAGGGAGAAGATGAAACATCATGTCAGAAATACGGCATGGTCAAATAAAATGGAGGAAACAACATAGAAAGCTATTGAGAACTCGCGAAGTGCAAAAGGTGATCACAACTTCGTCAGAAGCACAAAAGAGGAGATCACACCCACATGGCCTACGAGGACCAAGCTAACCAAGATGATCCTCCAAACATCCTACAAAGATGGAACATCCATCAAAGATTACATCACTTATTTTTCCTCTCTACTAGACGGAGCTGAAAAAGCAGCTCTGAAATTCTCAGTGGCCACACAGATCTGCTTGCTTATCCTTTCACTACCGACGGAATTTTTAGATGTCCACACTTGGTTGGAGGAGCAACATTCGGACCAGTGGGAGTGGAGCGAAGTGGTAGAGGTGTTGCTGGAAATCACTTTACGTACCACGAAGGTGCCTAAAGGTGACACACACCGTGACGGCTCAAACAGTTCACCTGCAAATGGTGGAAAAATAGAGACAAGGTCAGACAGTCATAATCGAGTGACAATGACAAGAAAGAGGAGGCTCGCACCAACCACAAGAAAAAGCAAAACTTCATGCATATAGAAAACTTGCACACGGAGAATGAAGACAACCAAGGAGACAAAAACAATGACCGAGGCAGATCCAAAACTCAACAGAAATTTGCAACGAAGGAAGGCAGCTACAACCCAAACCGCATCAAGCGGATCACGACAGATCTGGGAGGATTCGCTTACCAAGCAAGGGGTGTAGAAATTCGCCAACAAGTTGCAAATGGAGAGGAAAGCGTTTGTGGCAGCAAAGCCACAATGAATGATAACTCCAATCGAGTCAAATGAGTGCAGTCGAAGAATCTGCAAGACAACGGCAAATAAATCAGCACCGAACAGAAATTGATGGACAAGGACCCAAGGCATTCCAAAGCAAATCACGAACGGCAAGCAGTCAGTCATCAGTCGAAGAGCTTCACGCTAAGATCTAACCAACTACAGGTAACTCAAAACATTGCAAACACTGCATGAGAACAAAAAAGTAGGAGGAACATGGAAATATGAGATAGTGGGAGACACTCACATGGGGATGGCCAAGTGAACAGCAACGTGCAGATCCGCCGATTCTTAGAGTCGCATGCCGATCCAACCTCTTAGATTCCACCTACACATTCAGATTCCAACGAGGAATCAAGCCTCACGAGCGGATCTAAACTCAACTACCGGTCACAAAGAAGGTCAAACCAAAATAAAAAAAAGTCCAACGAGGGAACAACAAATTCCGAAACAAACATTGGACAGATCGACATTAGAAGCGAAGATGGCAATTGCAGGTATGGAGTTAGATCTCAAAAGAAGAAATGTAATGGAATCCCCACAGGCAAAGGCGTAAAAACTTACGCAATAATTGATATTGAAGTCCGCAGGAACGTGGAAACCATACAAAAGAGATGCAGCATCGAGGCTGCAACAACCGCTCATGCGACTACGTTCAAGAGCAACATCAGCACGGTAGATCCCTCTATTTGTAGATCAAAAACTGACAAGGAGATCAGAAAACAAATCCAGCCAGTGAGGTAAAACATGGGAGCACCTGGAGAGGCAAAGAGGGAAAAACAAGAGACAGAGTGCAATCGCCAGAGAGAAAGTTCAACACATCTATAGGTGAGACTGAAACAAAAGATGATAGGAAGCTCGCAAAATACATCAAAAATGGGAGCATAGAGATGGTCATCACAGAAAACATTGAAGGCAAAGGGAGCAAAAAAGTTAAACTCTTACCAAAAATGGAGTTGTCGACCGAAGGTCCCATGAATCACGTACCAACGTCAGAGAATCGGAGTTCCTAAGCCACCTCATCATTCGCCATCACGCATGCCCCCTGCGAAAAAGACCCAAAAGTCGAAGAGGACAAAGGTTATGCAAAACCATGGAAAGAGATGTTATAATTTCTCAAAATAGAAACTGACATACCACGGAGAGAAGTGTTAGAGCTAATTGAAAATGAAACTAACACAAAAAAGATCAGATTAGAGGGTGACACACAGAGATCTAGATTTAAGGAGGCCACTAGAAAAGGAAAATCTGAATTAATACCAAACGTTGACAGCTCATAAATTAACAATGTTAAACACTTGAACAGGGCAAAAGAGGGGACAGGCTGGAACTTACCATCTACAAACTCAAACGAGGAGGAACCGAGAAGCGAGAAGAATGCTTAATCATTTATATCCTTTGTCGAGACTCCTAGCACAGAAGACATCGCATGTCTTCAAGCCAACAGAAAAGATAGGAGGAAAAGAAGAGTCACGAGTCAAAAAACTGTCATCACTACAAATGCAAGACAGAATACATTTATAGAAAAGAAAGAGATTTCAACAAAACTCCAGAAAACGACATTAACCTTTCAAACTTTCTTAGGCATTTTTGCAGAAAAAGAATGCAGTAGAAAATGGACTGTTGCTAGCGAAAAATGGATGTTTTACCGGAACTCACCAAAAGGGAGCCGAGAATCCGGCGACAGTGGGAGTGCACATCCATTCGACACTCCAAATCGGGTCCAATATATCAAAAATAGCGGCCAAATCTACACAAGGAAACATAATGTCAATAATTCAGGCGAAGGAAGCTCTAGGGACCTATAAGGAAACATTACCTACCCTAAACAACAATCTATTAGGAGGAAAGCTTCAAAAGAGGGAGAGAGGAGACTTATCAAAACTTGGAAGGAAGATTAGCCTTGCCAAATCTCTATCCTCAAGCATTCAGGCAGCGGCCGAAGTCTATCCGGTCATGTAGCCCATGGAGAATTACTTGCAAAGACGAGTTATAGCGAAAGGCGTGAGTGGCTTATAAGGAGACTGAAAAGAGATAATAACATCTATGTTTGAATTGGGACTCCACAGGAAACAACAAATTGCAACATGTTTGAATTGGGACTCCGCAGGAAACAACAAATTGCAGGAGCGGTAGCAGAGGAAGACATCAAGGTCTCATTTCAGGCAGCAGTGAAAGAAAAGTTGGGGATCGATAACTCAACATTTCATCCTCATGAAGAAGCAAAAATGCAAATCTTACCTCAAGAATCCGCGAGACAAGTAGGGAGAAGCCTCAGGTCTCCGCCAGAGGAAGGCCACCACATACAATGCGCGGCAGAAGGCGTGGATGGGAAAAAGGGGAAGGGAATCCATAACCCTAAATCCCTTGGCAAATTCATTTTTAAAGAATTAAGAGGGGAAGAGGGGGTAGACAGCTTAGAGGAAAAAAATAACCTAAGTTAGGAAGACACTCTAGGTCATGACAGTCAAAATAATAGAGGTAGTCTAAGTAACGACATCCTAAGCTATGGCAGAGTAAAAAAGGACTTAAAAGACATTAGAGGAGAAGGGCTCAAGAAAGCAAAGGGGAAATTTAGGAGTTCAAAGATTTTAGAGCACCTCCCACTTTATGGATGCGACAGAGGCGGCAGTACAGGTACCTTTGGGAACCTGCAACGATGGCGCGAACTAAAAGTACAGCCGCACATTCCGAGAGAGGTCATCGCGGCCACACGATCGAGCATTGAACGATCGAAATTGGTCGAGCGATGACAATTTGATTACGCAACGCCTCTCGAAAGAAAAATACGATGGCCCATTTCGATCGACGTCATATCGACCACGAATTTATATATCGAACGATATATAATGGTTGAGCGACGAAAATTTGATCCTGCGAGGCATCACGACGATGAAAATCGATTCACTTCTCGACAGTGAAATCGACGACCAAAACTCATCAAGGATATAACGTACCTTGGATTTGGAGGATCGCACGATCGACAGAGATTACAGGTCTAAGGGTACGTCCCCATATAATCGGTACTTTGATAAAGTATTTTGGACTATAGTGAAGATTCACCGTACTACTTTGAAGAGCGTCCCAATGTGCGAAAATGAAATCGGAACTTTGACATGTGATGGTTGTAGACGTAGGTACAAATTTTGACGATTGAAGACGACTATGAAAATTCCGACAATTGGTGACGCCAACAAAAACAGCGACAGTGGTAGACGTCTAAATTTGTTGTGAAATTGTAGATGTTTAGGGTTTGGTGACATTGTGACGCCACGCTCGCTTGTGACAACGTCGACGTCACGGATTCAAGAACTTTCCGCCATGGTTTTCCGATTTCGTTTTCTCTACTTTTCTCACTCGACTTGCCATTAAAAAAAAACCTAAAAATTGTCAGAAAAAACATTTTTAAAATATCTTTCATTTTAAACTAATATTGTCGTGTCTCATTTTAAAAGTGTGAGATACAAGCGATGGTGTGAGAGGGAGAGAGGAGAGGCGACGACGACGAAATTTTTTGCAAAGGACCCATGATTGAAAGTGGAGGTCCGAGACCCCTGCAAATTTTTTTCCGTACATAGCGCGTGATGGGCACGGAGAAAAATAGCGAAGACTCTCCTTCGTCCTAAAATTTTACAAATAGTGTGGAGCGTGCGTGGTTCGTTTTTCATTCGCTGTTTGGGTCGTACTTGAACTAGAACCACCCCCTCGAGGTGATTTTGAAAGAAGTTTTTTTTTGGGCTGAGGGAAACCGCCGAAATGCATTCACATGACGACAAACATGACGTACAATCAAAGTATGAATTGACGTTTCACTCTACACCGCGAATCGTAATTAGAGTAAATTACTCTAATTCGGTCGCTTAAAATTTCGACTCTATGACATCAAATAGAGTAATCGACTCTAATTTTTTCATTATTCTAATTTAGGTAAGTTTAATTAGCGTAACAAAATTGTAATATAGGTTTGTCTTAAATAGTGTGGAGTACGGACGACGTTCGACCGTGCAAAATTGTACTTTTTTAAGCAAAAAGGTACAATTAATGATATAATAAAATCGCGCTCGCACGTGAAATCGCACTAAGCGATAAATGAATCTCATCGAAAAAAAGCCGTTCGCATAACTCTCGTCCATCGACAGCATCGTCGTCAGTGTGAACATTAACTGACATTCAGCGCGACAAATAATACTCAAGTCATAATGACGTCAAAACTATACGGACTGACAGATTTTGAACGTCTACGTAATTTAGTGTTCATAATTTCAGCGCGGATATTTATTACAGACATAACCCAATATAGAGTAGTTAAATAAATTAGAGTAAACTTCCTATGTGAAAAAGTTCTATCACATAAATTAGAGTTAATTACTCTAATTGTATTTTTTTGTTTTTTTACTCTAATTTTTTAATTACTCTAATTACGATTGGCGGTGTACTTTGATAAAATGACTTTTTTTACGGCTAAAGTATTTGTCAAAGCTCCCTGAATTTCAGGGCAAATGCAAAATGACAGAGAAAAGTAGATACTTTAAAACATGGGGACACCCCCTTAAAACATCTTTTCTCCGTACACTCTTCTTCGATCCCCAATTTGAGACGACCAATATGGAAGCTGAAAATCTTACCTCTCAGTCGCAACCGTCCGATCCACAATCCGACAAGTGTGTACGGAGAAAAGATGTAGGCAAAAAAACTAACACATATAGCGATTCACGGTTTACTGTACGGTAGCAAGTTTGTAGTTCTGTAATAATGTGATTTAAATTGTACTATTTTGGACAATGGGCTGATCATTTCCGGCACTGGCCGCGGTAACCGTTCAAGATAAGCGTTTCCAAGTACACTATAGTACCTTGCCGTACCGTAAACCGTACACATGGAGATTTTCCGTCCGGCCGTAGTTGGCACCGGAGAGGCCGAAGCGACGATACACTCCGATATCATTGCGGACGGCGCATTTAATCGCGTGACTGTCACAGAACACTCGTGAAGGGCCATCGAACGGCGACCAGCGTCATTCTCCCCCAGAAACAACGAATAAGAATAGGCGATTGGATCATTTCTGGGGAATTCCGTACAAGTCGGCACATTAATAACGCCATCTACCAAAATCCACAAATCAAAAGCCGTTGACCCACTGAGGTCCTTCCGTACAATATGACCTATGGCCTCGGAGCTCAGGCACTCACTTTCCGTACAGAATAGTCAACATTTTTGTTGCAATGCGGTCAACAAGTACCAAAAATACAATGGGAGCCAAGCGACCAAGCTAGTATAAAACAAAATAGAAGCAGCTAAAGACAACACAACAACAAGAAAGTAAAAAACAAAGCAATTCAGGACAAGTGAGAGAAGTCAAGCGAGACAGATCGAGACAAGGGAGGATTTACAACTTTAACTTTTGAACGGCCAAAGCGTGTTCTCCTGTTTTCCACATCTTTGCTTCCTGGCTCTCGATACAAAGGGCCAGCAAATAACAGTAGCTGCCGGCCATCTACCGGCTACCGGCATTTTTTAGCGGCTACAAACGGCCGTCAATATGAGTCGCCGGCTGTCAACCGTCCTGCTGCTGTTTGTGGTGGCTGCCGCTTGCGCTGCTGTCCACGTGTCAGCGCAGGAGAGGAATGAGATTACGACTGAAGAAATGACGGAGGGACACGTGGCAGTACATGATACGAATGGTGAGAAGTGAGGGAGAATGGAGGGAGCGGTTTTGGATACGGGTAGAAGAAACTGGAGGGAAAAGGACAAAAAACAAAGGACAGGAAAGGAGAGGGAAAGGCAGAAGGGGATGGAAAGAAATGGGATTAGGAGAGGGAAAGGGAAAGGGGTGAATAAGAAGGAGACAGGAATTAGGAAAAGAGAGAGGAGAGGAGTGGGTTGATTGAAGGGGGAAGAGAGAGGAAAACTGAAAGATAGAAAAGGGAAATGTGGTTGCTGTTTTTTAAAACCATGGCCAAAGGAATAATCCTTCTCATTTAGTCAATGGCGGTTTTTTCCTTTTTTTTTTTCACTTATCTACTGTCTATGTAGATGCTCAAGTCAATTCTGTCCCGCTTTTTTTTTCTCCTTTCCTCTCCTTCCTCACTGTCTTTAATTAACAACCGAAATTAATGTGGGGCAATTGTCACTCGGCTATTTTCCTTTTTATTGGCGGTTCATTTTTTTTTGGTTCATTGTCGTTAATTGATTTTTTTTTCGTCGACTCTATGCAGGATTCAATGGAGGTCGACGCCACTTGCTCGCATGTAGAAAATATTACAAGTGGCAAGCAGGTGACACGTGTAAAAAAGTGATTCAAAAATTTTGTGGTTTGAGAACGACAAAAACGTGGAGTCAATGTTTGGGCTCAATCTCGGGATCTTGTATGGGCAACGGCAGCAGTTGGGCGGTAGGAAGAATTATTTGTGTGACAACTTGCTTAAATCCTGGTGGTGCTAGAGTATCAAATTGTTACGGTTGAAGAAAATAGGCATAATGTTTGGTATTTGTGAGCCAAAAGCCTAAGTTTATAGAGTCATGTTTCTAGGGGTTTAGGAATAATTAGAACGAAAACAATTTAAAAAACAAAATTCCTGTGTAGCGTTTTTGGTGAATGACAAAAAGGTCTAGTTGACATTATGTAATGCGGTGGAATACGGTTACTTACAATATACCCCCAGAGCAACTTCGGATAGTTGTATCTGTCCCTCCTTCTCCCTCCTGTTCTTTTCCTACCCTCCATGTCTTTCCCCGCTCTCCTCCCACTCTTGCCTCACTTCCCCCTCTTCCGTCTCTTCACTCTCTCGCCTCTTTTTGCTCTCCTCCTTTTCGTTTCTCTCTTTCCCCTTTTCCGCCTCTTCCCCCTATTCCCTTATATTCCTTGTGCTATTCCTTCCCTCTCCTCTTCTCGGTCCACCTCTTTCATCTCTTCCCTCTCTTCCATCTTTCTTTGCTCTTGCCTCTTTTTCTCTTCTTCCCTCTCTTCCCGCTTCTTTTCTTTCTTCCCTCTGTTCTCTCGCGCCTTCCTCTTCTCCTTCTTCCCTCTAGTCCCTCTCATCCTCCTCTTCCCCCTCTTCCCTCTCTTCCTCTTCGTCCCCATTTCCCCTGTTTTTATTGCTTCCCTCGCTTCCCACTTCCTTTGCTCTTGCCAATTTTTCCCCCTTTTTCTCTATCTCCCTTTTCTTCCTCACCCCCTTTTCCCTCTTTTCCCTCTAGTCCTTCTCTTCCTCTTCTTCGTTTCTCCTCTCTCTTCCCCCTCTTCCCCATCTACCTACTCGTCACCTTCTTGTTCTTCCGGTTCTTCCCCTCTTCTCTCTTTTCTCTTTCTTCAAACTTGATTTTTGTCTGCAATTTCGTACGTAGTCCTTGAAAAATGATTATTTTTTTTTTGTTTGTTCGACGACATAAACCTCCATGACCCAAAATGTACTTGTAGAAATTTGAACTATACAGATAGGATTACATATTGCGATACATTTAGTGAAACCTAAGAATATCATCATGGTAATATAATGCTAACTCGTTATAAAAAAATCACATATTATGTGGTAATTTGTATATGCATGGCCGCCATTGTTAGACCAAACAGAACGGATTCAACCGGGATATCACGATGCAGTTAATGTGTTCTTTCTTTATCTAATATCTCTCAACATGCGTGTGAAAAAGCGAAAGCGCTAAGTCAACAAAGAAAAGATAAAACGAAGCTGCGAGCTAATATTGTTCTAGCATCAAATCGCATAAATGGCACTAAATGAAGAATCACATCCTCATTACTATTGTGGGAGTTTTAATGGAAATTGTCAATCTTGGTACAACGCTTTTAATTTTTTGACATATTTGTTGTCCAAATATATTATCACAAATTTTGAATCAGTATAGTGGTTTCCTCGGAAAAAAAAACCCATCTTTGTATTAATCTGAAGAATGTTTCAGCATGCAAAAAGACAAGTTCACATTCAAGCAAACAAAAACCATAATTGTATTAGCATAAGGGATATGGTTTTGTTTTCGCACTAAAGTTATCTCAAAACTTTCACGGTGAATACACATATCGCCTCTATCCCTCCTTACTCCAAATATAGGTTAAACATTTCTTCATCAAAATTCTCTTCCCCTACCACCCGTTCCTCTTCCTTCCTTGCTATCATGGCCTCTTTATAGCTGAAATTGCTGGCCGTGTGTAACAATTTGAGATTGCTAAAAAATCCATATCATTGGCCCCTTTAACTCTGAGCCTGTTTCTTTTCTTAGAGTGAATGTGCTCATAGATTGACGAATTCCTCTCACAAGAGCTGGCAATTGAGCATTGGGCAAGGATTCTAATTGCTACCTTCTACTGTATAAAGATAACAGCCCCTAACTACTGCCACCATTTCCACCCTGGCATCTTTCGAGCACAATCATTTGTTACCTCCGTTCCAAAAACACCGTCAAAACTTGTGTAGCTAGACAACGCAATGAGGGCCACCACGTTTGGTAACATTTTTTCAAGCATTCTTTCGAAGCCTTCCAATACTCTCGCATTTGAATGATGCCCACACTTTCGTACTAGGGATCGCGTACAAATTTAGGCCGCATGCATGGGGCTATGTGCCATCTTCCATTTGGCCATCTAACATGTCTTCAGCTCCTCCAAAATTTGGAAGCCTTCATAATTTCTTTCTCCTACATTGTTGGATAACTTATGCAAGAACTGGCCAAGCATGCTAAAACCATCAGAAACCTTCCCCACATTTGGGGCTTTTTTGTCACACTCTATCATCAGCCGTATCACAAGCTCTGAAACTGTCACAACCTCCGTAAATCTCATCAAAAACTTACTGAATGCGACCTTTAATCTGAGCCCCTTCTTATATATAGCTTTGCCCATCCATTGATGGTAATTATCATCAAACATTATGCACTCAAGGTTGTACTTTATTTCTCTGGCTAGACTTAGGATTTTCCGGTGTGCTCATCTAGATCGCATATTACGCCTTTCTCAGAGATCGCGATATTTTATGCTGGTCCAGGTACGATATATCGAAGAGTTTGCTCGATCGATATACGATATATCGAAATTGAAACTATCGCGATATGAATTTACCCGCTACCCCTAGTTGTCCTATTCGTGCGGATTTGGACTTTTTTTCCGAAAACTACGTATTATTCGCGGCTTTATATTTTTCGTAAAATTCGTTTAGTTTTCGCTGTACGAACATGTACGAAAACGTACGAAAAGCATAATCATAGAAAATCCTTAAAAAATCTTTAAATGTACGAAACATTAACAGAAATGTACGAGAGTGTATGAAAGGTGTACCCTACAAAACTTAATGGTACGGCAAATCTTCGGTAGCCGTACTGAAATATAAAGGAAAGTACGGCAATGTACCCTAGAAAGTAGAAACCCTAAAATCCCCCCTTTAATTACCCTAACATGTACAAAAATGTACGACCGATGTACGTAACTGTACGAAAAGTGTAGCGCAGCTGTACTGAAATATACGGTAATGTACGGTAATGTACCCTACAAACCCTAAAATATATAACCCAAAAAAGTACGGAAAATACGGACGATGTACGTACATGTATGAAAAGTGTGGGGCAGTTATACTCAAACCATAGTTGTCCCGTGCGCATAATACGCACGAAACGAACGCGCGAATACCACGCAACCCAACCCTACACCGTGAATCGCTTTTAGCGTAATGAAATAGTTAGCGTAATGAAACAAATAGCGTTATTTACGCTATTTGGGAATTTGGGGGTTTTGAGATAAATCATTTACTATAAGGGTGAAGTTCCATCATACGTTTCTGTAATTGTACGGCAAACTCTACAGACCGGATCGATTGAGTCGATGTTCCATCACGTAGAGTCTGTAAGCCACGTGTTTTAAATTGATTGGCGCCACGCAAGCTACGATCCGATATTGAATATCTTTCAGGTTTTTGCACCGACAAACTTAACTTCAAATCTTGACTTGCGTACCATGTACCTGCGTACGAAGTAATCATACGACAAAACTTTTATACTTTTTGTGGACGCCAGTCTGTACGCCAGCTCACTTTTTAGGGTTTCAGTTTTCGAACATAACGAAAGTCCTTTGAGAGAAAGTGTGACGAACAGAAGTTATCGAAAATAGCGTGACGAGGGAATTTTACGATGTTTTGTTTTTATTTTCGGTTGTATTTTGGAAATCGCGTGTCATGTGCAAATCTTAAGATTTTTCGTTGGTTGTGCATCAGGACACGTAGCTTAAGCCTCCACCGTGTCACAAATTTTTTTTTCTGTATCTGCCAACCCACCTCCTCGAGGTGGGTTGACAATTACAGAAAAAAATGAAGCGAACTCCTCGCAGATGAACATCTAACGGCCAGTATTACCTCCGAGACCGTCGGAGAGTATCGGTAAGATTCTCTGTATTGCTGTTTTTCCTATAAAAACAAAATAGGCGATACGATTTAGTACGGAGGGTCGCGGATTTCTGTAAATTACGCCATTTTTCGCCTGATGGAACGTCACCCTAATTTGTTTTCTAAATTGTTTTTATTAATTCTATTTAAGAATTTGGGTAAAAAAACGGGGTACCGCAATTAGAGTCATTGACGCTAATAGCGATTCACGGTGTAGCTTTAATAACACCTGCGTTGTTCACACTTGGAAAAATGGTAAAACGATGTCATAAATTTTGGGATCCGTACGCCAAATTTCATAAAATGACAAAAAACACGACGGTGACGGTTGGGGCGGTTGGTTTCGACCGTTTTGGAGCGTAGCGACGGATAAATGATGCAGTTCTATGCGTCAAAACTTGACAGCTGCGTATAGCAAACTGCAACTGCCATCCGCCATCGGACATCATGTTAATGCACTTTTTCGTTTTTGAAGAATTTCGAAAACGAAGCGCACGGACGTGAACCGTACAGGAATTCATTCCGTCGCAAACTTATGAACAAACTAGGGGACCAATCACATAAGAGAACACGTAATGTAAAAAAAAAAAAAAATAACAACGATGGAAAAAAAAGGGCATGTCCAAAGTTCCTTCGCGGTTATTTTTGGTCTGTACAAACGCTTCGCTTGCGTGGCAGTACATTTTGGTTTGGAAGGATTAGTACATATCATGTCCGCAAAGCGTTTCCTTTTTCGTACGGGCAAGTGGCTCGTATCACGACACGCTACACCGCGCATCGTTATTAGTGTCAACGACACTAATTTGGGCTCTTAAAATTTTGATTTTTTTCCTCAAATAGGATACATGATTTTAATTTTTCCTTGACGTTAATTAAGGTACCGTACAAAATAGCGTAAAGGACGAATTACAACAATATCTAAATAGTGTGGTGTACGGTCGATGTCAGACCGTACATAAATGTACCTTTTCAAGTGAAAATTTTACAAAAAATCAGTTAAATCAGACGCGCACGCATAGGATCGTGCGCTAAAAAAACGGGATTGTTCTGACACGTAAACTAGTCTTACATGTACGGATATTTAAATTTCACGACGGCGTACGATTTTTAATATTTTGTACGGATACATGTAGTAATGTATATAATTGTACAACGAATATTCCATTTTTGCTGTTCCCAAATTAGGGTATTTTCGCATGTAACCGAAACTTAGTCTTGCTACTTTGTTTTTTAGCGAAGATTCTTCGTACAGATTTCAGAGCATTCGGATGTAAACGCAAATAACTTGTCACTTAAAAAAGTGACTTACGTAGACGTGTACGAAGAATTGTGACAGATGGAAGTGGTACATTAAATGAGGCGAAACTTCCACTCGCCTTCAATTTGAGGCGTTTCTCCGCACGCTGTACAATTTTTGTGACTTCATAATGTCCGTACGCCACATTGTCGACGTGTCGAAACCCTAAAATACGTTTCGCTGTCGCACAGAATTTGAGGTTTCGTTTATCGTCTTCCCACTTGTCGACAAGTGGCCAGTTTTATTCATTCGCGGTATGTGTGAAGACACGTGTTTTGAAAGAGATGGCCCCTGTACGGAAACCAGCGTACGGAAAACAGTATGCACAGGCTCCGCGCACAAAAATTGCAAAAAACTGCAGACACGTGCGACAGTGTCTGCCTATTCGCTTACAGTATTGGACTTTATTTCAAATCACCTCGCGAGGTGATTTGATGTAAAGTTTGAACATGTGTTGAAAGGACGCGAAAGTGGGTCGAAATGCGCTAAACGACAAATTGTATCACGCTAGACGACAAACGACTGTACGTATAAAGTTTCGGGGTAACGCAACTTGATTACATGTACGGATATTTAAATTTCACGACGGCATACGATTTTCAATATTTTGTTCGAATACATATATTAATGTGTATAAACGTACAATGAATATTCCATTTTTGCTGTTCCCAAATTAGCATAAACGCCGAAATTAGAATACACCTTTAAAAAAAAAAAAAAAAAAATCTTAATTAGCGTCAATGACGGTATATTTACTTCCACACTATTTAAACTCTGACACTAATAACGATGCGCGGTGTAGTTGACGTAGGTTAGCGTCACGTGCCAGTTCACGGCGGTCAAAAAAAAGTACCGTTTTCATATCATACCGTTTTCCCCTTTTTCAAGTGTGAACAACGCAACCAACTTTACGCTTTCTCTAATTTGCTGTTAACGCTAATAACAATGGCCAGTCTATGAAACCATGAAAACTACAGTACAGTACAGTGCCATGCAGTACTGTACTACACATTACGATGTTCTGGAACTACTGCACACTAAACTATAGTACAGTACTGTGTAGTACTGTACTGCACTATAGTCCCACTGACCCATAATTTGGAAATATCCACCAACTAATCCGTACGCTATAAGTACAATTTAGAATCAAATATGATATACGGCAACTTTGTCGTCTTTCCGGTGTCCTCACAGGTTAGGACGCTTAACTTGTAACTTCCGACAGCGAAACAGCTTACAACAGGTTAGTGATTGGAAAAGTCAAGATTTTGGCTGGAGGGCAGAATTTCTAGAAGCGTTGTGAATGGTGGAATAAAGTGCGAAAATGAAGGAAATAGTACTAAAATTTTGAAAAATCTGAGATTCCTTCCTGCTGTGCCAATGGGGCCATTGGACTAATAGAAAGCCAGAAAGTCATTTTTTTCCCATTGGTTCAAGGAAGAAATTCCTTCGTTTTTTCAAAAGATTGGACACTGGGATGAGGTTAAAAATATTGAACGAACGCGACGGGAAAAATTCCAGGAAGCAGATCTTGGATCTGATACACGTAAGGTGGATTTCTTTTTTATCCATGTGTAAATTTTGGATTTTTTATCACGCTCTTTTTGTCTTCATGTGAAATATTATTCAAGGTTGAGCGGAGATGCCAGCGTGGCAATTCGGGCAGGATGCTAAAAAATGTTTACTGGCGTCCATTGTACGAACGTCCAATTTACAACCTTGCTTTTGTTTTTTTCGATCCTTCAAAAAAAAGGGAAGATAAATGTGATGGTACCCGGCGCTGCCTTGGTGAGTCATGAAGTACGCTACATGAGTCATTAATGTACACGTGGCAAAATTTTATACCTGCCTAGGCTCCACCGACCTACGCTCCTTCAAGATTCCGTGTTTCTCGTGGATTCGTGAGAAAGCTGTCAAATCTTTTTCAAACATTGGAGCTCCTAACCTTGGACAGAAAAAAACAAGCGAGTACGGCTCTAAAACCGTCGAATCGTTATTAGCGTCAACGTTTCTTTCGCCACTTAAAACATATTTTCTCCGTACACAATTGTTGGATTTTCGATCTGACGGTTTCGATTGAAAAGTAACATTCACAGCTTCCGATTGGCGGTCTCAAATTGAAAATCCAACAATTGTGTACGAACTACGAAGAAACTATGTTTTAAGTGGCGAAAAAAACGTTGACGCTAATAACGATTCAAAGGTGTACTGACAGAAACAGCGCAAAAAGCGCCGTCGCGTTCACACTAAAACTTTCGTCGCTTTCGCTGGACCGATATTTTTTCATCGACGGCAGAGAGCCTACCACATTAACGGTCAAGATGTAGCCCCCTCCTCCAGATTTGTCACGCAATGTGAAAAGTACAGTCGTACAAACGCAACAAGGGTTGACAGTCGAGGATATAGGGAATACTTTCTTCTCCATCCTTTTTTTTTAATTTGCCTTCGTTGGGCGTTGCTTCTGTCGTTCACCATCACACGCACTAAATTTAATATTAATTGTCGTGCGACACGTAAGCTGTTTGACAGCTGTGACGACGGAAAACTTTTGTGTGAAATGGCTTTTGACAAAAGTTTTATAAAGCGTCGAAAACGACAAAATCAGTTTTTGAAATTTCAAATTTGTCGTCGCCCTAAATTTGACGTCTTCTGTCGGTCATGTCGCCTTGTGACGTGTACTGTTTTTTATTGGATCTATAAAGCCACATGGAAATTGTACAATCGGAAAATCCAAAAATCAGACTAGAATCTAAGAGACCATAGGGCACGTGTCCATTGTACGGATAGCCCTTCGTTAAGCTTGTCCTGCATAATAATGGTTCCTATAAAAAAATCCTATTGGTCGAAATTTCGTTTGAGAGAAAAACTGTTCGCGGGCTAACTTTTTCGGCTAACGAAGGGCTTTCCGTTACAATGGTCACTTGCCTATGGAGGTGTACAGTACGCCGAGTATCGCTATTAGTGTTGACACTAATAGCGATACACGGTTTACCGTACAGTACGGTTCTCTTAGCGTACCTCCTTCAAATCGAATTTCCTGCCATGAAACAACGCCCTCCGTGACACATAAATCTGGGCCGTTCGTCACTTTTACGAAAATGCCCCTGCTTTTTTGGATTCCAAATCTTCATCGTCCGTTCGAAATTTTAACTTTCTTAGAGTATTTTTTTTGTCGTTTAATTTTTTTTGTTGTATTTTTAGGTGACACGTCTGCATAGCCTTGTAGGAGCTCTTTAGGATTTTTGTCATATCTCCTATACGGGCAGTTGCCGAATCAGAGGGTACATTAAAGTACAGTACATAACACTGTACTGTCAGTTCATTTGCTGAAAAGTACAAAAGATGCAATAAATGCGCTTAGTCTGCCAGCTGTCAGGCTTTACGAAAAAGGTAAACATTTTTTATTTTTATTTTTTTTCAAAAAAAAAAATTGACCGTCACGTCGTTCTGATTTTGACCGTCGATTTTGTTCACAGTCGTCGATTCGACCCCTCAAACAATTGAGGATTGAGGTTCGAATATCGTACGATTGTAACCATACTAAAATTACAGTACGAACTATATGCTGCTTTGTCGCTATCCACGTCTCGTTCCATTATCACTGAAATTAGAGTTGATTCAACCTTCACTCAGTGGAGCACTACAGGATAGTACAGGACAGAATTTGTCGCTTTTGTGGTCCTAAAGCGACAAATCTAGTCCTGTAAGAATTTACGCGACGTCACTCGATCGACCTTATCTCTTCAGATACGACACGCCAGATTTTTACTCGTTCCGTACAAAACAATATTTCCTCACTTCTTTCTCGAAACAGAATTCTGTCAGTTTCAACCGTGCGTTTGTCGGGCTGCTTCTCTAAAATAGTACGAAACCTTTGTGCTCCTTAACGCACTAACTCAAAAACCTACGTCACAAACCAATCATGACGTATGCAAGACATAGATCCGCCAAAATTCAGTAAAACCCTACGCCCTATTTTCCAAATAATTGCAAAAGTAGCCGCACAAAAAACCTAAAATCATCACAGCCTCGCCAGCTGGCACCCGTGCTTTCTCCCTATTTTCCTGCTTCGCCGGCCGGTAACTTCGGCGAACGGTGAACCGACATTTTCTGACAGCGTCATATATCTGACAGCTGTCCATGTCTTTTTCGCGTTGTTTTCAGCAAATACGGAACGCCGGTTTCCGATTTCTTCGCGAGAGAGATTCCTTGACCGATCCGCCACCTGGCGTGCAGTACAATTATGTACGAAATCGTACTAAAAAAGACAGTGCGTTACCTAACAGTACAAAACCGTACGAAATCCCGACTAAATATGTACAAATAGGACAAATCCGGGACATGCGCGGAAAAAATATGAAATATTTCAGCGTAAAGAACCGCCGAAACAAAAAATCGAGCCGCGCGATTTACGGGCGGCATATGATTGGCTGTCCGCGGCTACATACTTCAAGAATATAAACTCTCCCGATTGGAGGAGACGGTGATTGGAGAGAAAATGGGAATCCGACAGCTGTCACTGACGATTGTTTTCGCTGTAGCCGCTTTTTCTGCTACCGTCCACGTGGCAGCGTCAGGGAAGGAAGGAGAGCCAGTACGACGTGGAAATGAAGTCCACGTGTCAGAAGGGAAAGATGGAGAACACGTGGCAGGTAAAGAGGTGGTCCAGGTGGCAGATGAAGGCCACGTGGCAGCACAATATTATCCGAGTAGCTCTGTGACAGAGGCGACAAAGAGTAAGATACGCTGTTAGGGAGAGGAGAGAGGGGAAGAGAAGGAGAGAGAGGAGAGAGAGAGAGGAAGGATTTCAAGGATTTAAGAAAATGTTTGACTTTTATGCAATGTACTTTTTTTTGTCTTTTCTGATCTTTTTCTGTCCACATTCTACCAAATTTGCATCAATCAAAGCTCCTTCATTTTATCTTAAGCTGTAGTGCCTAAAATTTTCACTGTTCACTTCGTACTTTTTAGTAAAGTTTGTGTATTATTTTGTTCATTTTCAATAAAATTTTCCAAATTACTTGGATTTTCCATCAAAAACTAACTACAATTTGTTCCCAAACTCCATATGTAACTAACCACAATTTCCATCCCTTCCCTTTTTTCTTATCCCTTTTTCTTTTCCGTTTCCCTTTTTTGTTTCCCTTTTCTGATTCTATTTTCTATTATTTTTTTAAATTTCCCCAGGATTCTTGCGAGGCGCTCGTCAATTATTCTACGCTTGTTCGTACGTCTACAGATGGCAACGTGGTGACACATGTCAATCAGTGATGGCAAAGTTTTGCGGAATGCGAAGAAGTACAAATTGGCAATCTTGTCTTGGTGCGAACGCCGGATTTTGTTTCGGAACCGGTTCCGCTTGGGCTCTCAATAGTAGAATTTGTGTAAGCAAATGTATAGCTATTAGTGGAGTTTGGGTAAAAGGTTGTGACAGAGTGGCTTGAAACTTGACAAAAAACCCCAAAATTTATCTTCTATTACGCCTTTAAAATTTAATCGTTTTATTAACCCTCGTTTATCGGAGTCGAGGTGGTTTTGTAGATTTTCTTTTCAGTGCATTTTGGTCACATTGTTGTGAAAGATATCTTGTTAAACCATTTGGGTTTGTTTTAGATTTGTTTAGTGGAATTTAATAACATGTACATTAGTTCTGGCGCTTGTTTTTTAATATTTTTTAGGAGTAAGATTAGTTAATAAGAGAGAGTTTGACATGCACTGTTAAGGTGAGGTTTAGAAAGCTAAGTTTTGGATAGTATAGAGCAATAAATTTCAGCTTTTTAGGATAAAGTAGATGGTAATTTTTTGCGATTAATTACATGTCAGTCAATTTAGGAGAAATGTTGACTAGGCTCCCACACAGAATTTCCTGTGGACGTATAAATTAGGAAGTTAATCTTCTCGAATAATTTTTGCATCTACGAGGGTAATGCAGGACATGTAGAAACGAATATAATTTTTCCATGTACAATTTTGAATTGACTATTTTGCACTTTATTTTTGGAGGCTTTGTTCTTTACTCGTCTTTTAACATAAGCACACGTGGAATATTATACTGCTCATTGCTGTTAGAGTTGATCGTTCTGATTTGAGCGCCATGTTTCTTGAATCGAAAACCTTAAATCAGTGTTAACAGCAATATTTAGTTAAGTGGCTCATAATTGCCGTATAACAAACCATCATTCAGTGTAGCTACTACTATGTCCGGTTTAAAGCTAATAGTTTACTAACTCCAACAACGATAGGAGGTGTACTTTCCTTAAAAAGAATCAGTGTAAAAATGGCGAATGAAAACCCTCATAAACATGTAGCTTTTTGATGAGCCATTTCAATGTTGTTAGACCTGAGGCTTAAAGCAATTGTGAATGGTTATAAGTTTTCATGTAGTTCCAATGATTGTTGTGATAAAGTATGTATTTTCATTTTGGTTATGATCTCAATCTTTATTTAGGAATGTATTCAGCTTGATTGCTTCTATGAGAAGTATGTAGTGTTTTGTATCGCTAGGGTTTTGCCGATAACCAATATGTCCCTTTTTTGGTTTAGTGATAATCGATATATTGGCATGATATATCGGCACTGGTGTTATCGCGATAAAAAACCGATATTATCGGTTTTTTATCAGTTTTTTATCGCGATAACACAGAATATCGGTTTTTATCGTGATAACACCTGTACCGATAACTATTGGCGATATTGTACGGTTTTCCGTACAGCTATAGGGATAACTGTCCGTACTAAACTTCCTTTATACAGAAGTACGGAACAGAATGTCATACTTGGCATGCCACGCTATATACGGTCAAAAATATAATACAATATATTATAAAGTGCTATTATATAGCGTACTATATTATTTTCTACTTATCGCCGATAAGGAAATTGTTGGTCTCGGAGCGATATATTGGGATCCCTCACCGTTCGATAACCGATAGCTATCGGTATCGGTTTTATCGCAATAATTTTTTTGCCGAGACTCAACGCTAGAAATTTATCTTGAATATAAGTGCGAGAAGTAACATTGTTTTAAATATGGAAAACTAAAGTGCCAGTGCATTCATGTAGGAGTGGAGCTGAATGTTATATTTGAGATTATTCGCAGATTTATTATTTTAAATAGTTCATGAAATCAACAATTCATGAAATTGACAATGTGGGATTGGTCATGAACACCAGAAGTAAAAAAAGTCAAAATTTCGTAAGGACTCCATAACGACCTTATAGAAAGTGGAGCAGTTGGGTGCACACCTTGAATTTCGTGACGACACAATGAATTTGATACTTTGTATAATCACTCGACCAACGTTTGGGGATTGTGTAAAAAACATTTTTTAACTGAACCCATAAACATACAACCAACAAATCAAAAGAAAACCAAAAAAAACACAGAAAAAGCCCTCCCATTGTCAAGCTCACAACATTACTCGCTCGAATATTTTATTTACCGCAAATAATCCATTGATCTGGAGAGTCCTACGGTAACTCAAAAAGTAAACGAATCCTCTTGCATTTTTCTCCCAAACAAAAAACTCAACCGTTAAAATTTCATTCTTCATTACCATTATCGCATACGACAAGAGAACAAAGAGATCTCCGTTGTAATGGACATTTCATATTTGTCTTTATTCGAAACAATAGCAAAGAACAAACCAGAAGTTCACTCAAAAACAGCCGAAACGCACACTCTGAAAATTCTAAAAATTCGCTGACATTAACGGCCGTTCAGATTTTAAGACCGGCATGAAACGGCCGTCTAGGATGTCAGCTACAGTACAGTGCACCATGAATCGTTATTAGCCTTATGTACGCTATATCGGCACCCGAAAATTCTGACATTGATACCTTAAATATAATAAACTACACTATTTAAGGAAGTGGACCATAATCTGCCACGTCTCCTAGCACTAAATTAGAATGAATGACGCTAATTTTTTTCTTTACACTAATAATTTCTATACGCTAATAACGATTCAAGGTGTACTGTACACCGCCAATCGCTATTAGCGTTGTGTATGCTAATCCCGCCCCGTTTTTTTTTTTTTTTATTCTCAAATAGAATTACCCATACTATTTAAAAAAATCCTAATTCCTAATTAGAGTAAACGATTTATTCGAAAATTTCCAAATTCCCAATTAGCGTAAACCACGCTATTTGTTCATATACGCTAAAGAAACTTCTACGCTAATAGCGAATGGCGGTGTAGTGTACACCGCCAATCGCTATTAGCGTTGTGTACGCTAATCCCGTCCCGCTTTTTTTTGTTTTTATTCTCAAATAGAATTATCCACACTATTTAAAAAGCCCTAATTCCTAATTAGAGTAATCGATTTCTTCCAAAATTTCCAAATTCCCAATTAGCGTACACCACGCTAAATAATAGTATACGCTAATCAAACGTACACGCTAATAGCGATTGGCGGTGTACTGCACTCTGTACTTGCCACAGCAGTTAGAATTTTGTGTGTCCGTACCGAATGAAAGGGTGTGCCCTCACTACTTTCCTTCAGAAAGACCGACAATTCTTTACACAATTTTTTTCTTCCGGTTCATCCGACAGCTCGGCGCCACTTGTTTTGCTGTAAGAATATTTGTCGACCAGTATACTTGTCGGTCAAAGCTTTCGGTACGGATGTTTTCTCGTTGAAAATTGGCCGGTGGGAGCATTTGTCGGTGAGCGTATTTGTCGGTGAAAGTATTTGTCGGTGCGAGAATTTGTCGGTGAGTATGGGTCCGACTGGGATACTGGATAGGAGATATGCCAAATTTACCAATTGCAAACAAAGCTATTTTGACGGCCGTTAGTTTTTGAGGCCAAACGGAACTAAATATCAGGTTCCATTTCAAACCAGGCCGTTTTACTGAACCTATGGGCTTTAAGTTTGTCATGGACACTATGACGTCGGCAGCTTCCATGTGACGTTGAATTGTGTCCTTTCTTTTATGAAGTACAGTACAATACTGTACCTTACTACAGTCTGACTACGTCACGTCACGTGTCTGTTTACCATATTATGTCATGCCACGCGTCGTCTTGTGGTGGTCACTTTCTTCTTTTAGTGTGTTCAGTTTTTTACATTTTTAGGAATGTTGGTCCCGGATAAAATTTTGCTATATTACACCGCGAATCGTTATAACTTATTAGAGTTAGCAACACTAAATCAGTCTCTTCTTCCTCTGACCTAAAATCATAAAATAGTGTAAACCACACTATTTAAGGAAATTGGACAGTTTCTGCGCACTAAGGGTGGCGTTCATCAGCCGAAAAATGAGGTTGTTTACAAAATCCAGACTTCTCCGTACTACGCCGTACCTCTTATTTTGTTTTTATACGCGAACAACATTACAGAGAATCTTGCCAATATTCTCCAAAGGTCTGGGAGGTAACAATGACCGTTGGATGTTTTTTCACGAAGCATTCGCTTCGAAAGTTTTTGTAAATGGTGTACCTCGAGGAGGTACATCATCATTTACAAAAAAAATTGAGCCGCGACACGTTGGATAATGAATGTACGTGTCACGACGGCAAACCAACGGAAATCGAAAAATCTCACACATGATATATGCATTCAAAAATTCAACGGAAATCACGAAAGTGATCTTGTATGAGCTTTCTTCGCACTATTTTTGTTACATGCCATTCGTCGCACTATTTGTGGAAGCGCTCATTCGTCACGCAAAAAAGCAGAAACCCTAAAAAATGAGCAGGCATCTGACAAGCGTTGCAAATAATGAGTTGGCATCTGACAAGCGTTTGCAAAGAGTTCAAAATTTGTGTGGTACGATGCACTGGTCCACACGTACATGGTATGCAAATGACGATTTCGAGTTGAAGTTGGTCCGTGTATAATATATTTGACGATTTTCAATTTACGATCTTATCTTACGTGGTACCACTCATTTTGGAGCACGTGGATTACAGACGATGCGCGAGAGAATAACGTTCAAAGTGTCACATTTTGTAATGTTGTTCGTAGGATTACATAATTTCCTGATGGAACAACACCTTAAGGGTAACCTTTCATCAGGCGTTCCCAGTGATCGTACGTTCACGTTTACTGGCAGTAATATTTGTAACACCTTTCCATCAAGTCGTGCTAGTGAAGCAAAAATTGCTTACGTGTTAAATTGCGATTGGTACCACGTAGGATCCTGTTGAGCCGCCCAAGATTAATGAAAGATTTGAAAAGTACAAAATCTCAACTGCGTTTCTGTACGGGCAGACACAGATTAAAATATCTAGTAACGTCACGCTAATGTACAATCTATACGTCCTTGTATTTGTCGCTGTACCAACGGTCACGAAAACCGTTGCAAAATGAAAATTTGTACAAATGTCTATGAATGTACCATTTGTACGTTCATGTATTATTGCTGTACCAGCGAAGGCGTGACAAGATGTCCTACAACCAAGATTTTGTCGTCGAACAAGGTGGCTTTGATGTTAGAAGGTACATGCCATTTGCCCCATGTAAGTTTATAACTTTTCGTCCGTCGTGGGTCGACTCTGACTTTTACATGTGGACCAATACATGCGTCCAGTAAGTGCAAAGTGTCCTCCTGAGGACAGTCGGAGGAGACTCGCCAGGTACTGGATAGAAGGGGCGTTTGCGTCAAAAATTCAAAATTGGACGGTGGAAATTTTCGCCAAAAGGCTGGAGAATCTTAATGAATTTGTGGTAAACATCTTTTGTAAAAAAAAAAACAGTACGACTTAGTACGGAAAGGTATCTTCTCCGGTAAAGTTCCCCACTTTTCGCCTGATGGAAGGTTACCCTAAATGATTGTTCCATATTCAAATTGCAAAGTAACAATTAATAATAAATGCTTAACGCTCGTGTACAATACTAGAAATAGTAGAAATGATGGGCAGTGTGGAAGAGAGAATGTGGTGACACAAGTGAAGACAAAATCATCACGTCAACCTCTACGAACGACCAGTTAAATCTAACATATTGTATCTTGCTTCGCTTTTTTGGACATCCATTTTTGAGAATTCAGGCGTATTTGAGAAGTGTACGGAAAAAGTATTGTACTGAACCGAGCAATTTTCGCGCTATGGACAAACGTTGAGAGCGGTGAGAGGATGCGGCGCACGCGTCCACATCGCCCCCCTTTCATTCCGTTTTACGACGCGCCGCGCCGCGCGGAACGTCATATGTATAAATATGTTTAGGGTTTTTTTCTCATTTGTGTTTTTTTTTCTAAATAAAAACACAACCAGTAAAAAACCCTAAACCTATAAGTTTACAAATGCAAGATACCCGGGCGTATCTTGCAAAATGGTGGGAGTAACGCCTTTTTTGGGTGTAAAATACGATTCTCATCGCTCCCACCAACTGGGCCAACTCGTAAGAAACATTTTCTGTACTGAATCTTGCAACTTTTTGGCACAGCGGGACCCCTAAGGCTTTCGACACCCTTCGTGGAGGCGTCCACGCCGCCCCCCCTGGTTTTTCGAGTAACAACGCCTCGCGCCGCGAGCCGCATGGCTAACTGCGAACGCCGCGAAACTACCGTAGCAATCCGTTGAACAAAGGGAATCGCGGGACGACACATTTTTTTGCCCGTTGATTTCTTTAACTGGTGTGTAGACATGTGGTTTTTATATAGACATACAAATTACTTATGTAAAAAGCAAATAAATTTATAAATACAAATTGAAAGAGAAAGATATATATAGAGAGAAAAATAAAGAGAAGGAAAAAAAGATAGAGAGTAAAAAATAATAAAACATAAGAAAATAATTCCATTGAGGTTGTGCATGGATTTGGTTACTAAGTTTTTGTACATGTTTATTCAATTTATTTTGTTTGCAAAATATTTATGATGTCTTTTTACATTTTAACATTTATTTTGTGATGTTTTAATCTAAACAACATCATTAGTTGTTTTGTTTTTTCTTTTTCAGCCAATGGGTTTCCTATCTGCGTTAATAAAAACATTCGTGTTTTTTCACAAAACACAGTATACAATTTTGGGGATAGCGCCAAGGGACATAAAGAAAGGTCCACGAACAGAATCGATTTGAAAATGTATCGTTCGGAAGAGAAGTATGAGATATAAAAAACAAAACTTAGATTGAGAATGCGGGCTAGTTAGTGACGGCAATAATAGAAAATAACTCCAAAATATGAGCATCAAGTGGCTTGAAGCCTCCGCTACATTAGAAAACTTGTATGAGAATATGTTTGCTCCTGTTATAACTTTGTTCACACATTTTGTAGCAACTTTGTTCACACATTTTGCTAGTTCACACATTTTGTAGCAACTTTGTTCACACATTTTGTAGCAGGTGGAGGTGAAAGTGCTAGAGTAGTCATTTTGTACGATTTGTTTTGGATGGAGATCAAAAGTGTGGGATCGACGCCATGCCACATGTTAGGTTTCCTTGATATGAACGGGAAAAAACCAACAAGGTAAGTGACGAAATTTCTTTAAAAAAAAAGTAGCTTTTTGAAAAAAAAAATAGGATTTACATGTTTTGTGAGTGTATTGTTAATTGGTTTATTGTTCCTTTGTCATTTTTGGAGAGTCAAGTATTTTTGATGTCATTTTTGTGGTTTTTAGGTTTAATGTTTCTGGGTCTCTTTTGCAATTTTTGAGTTTTCATAGACGTATTTTTTAGAGTTACATATCGAATTAAAAGGGCTAATTACAACTTCTTTACAGTGCCCTACTTATTATATAATACTGTTCTACATGAAATGAATTATGACATTTTTTATTCAGTTTTAGTTGTGGTTCTAGGTTGTTTTGTTTGCTTTGGTGTAACAGTCTGAAATGTTATGGTTTAAAAGCCTCTCTTAGAACAACAAATAGAAAACAACGTCATCTATAGTTGCATTTCTATTCACCGCCAGTTTTCAGTTTTTCGTAACCGGTAGAATTATAGGGTACCGGTAGAATTATAGGGTTCATTGTGCTACCAGTTTGAGTTAAACTGTTGATTTTTAGAGTACTCTATAGTTTAGGTTTCATAGAAATGCTCCTAATTTAAGTGTGTTGGAGTGACACAAAACGAAAAATCTACGACATGCAAAAAAGCTAAAAAAAGAATAGAACTTGAAAGCTAACAACCAAAAAACCATTAATAAATCCCAAAAGCCTTAAAATACCCTATTTTCCCCGAAAATCTCCTTGAAACCGTGAATAGAATTCAAATCACCTAAAAGAAGTGAAATGGCGAGGCCAAAGACGAAATTAAGAGTTAACAACTCGTTTAACATATAAGAACTAAGGGTACGTCCCCATGTATTAAAGTATCGACTTTATTCTGTCGTTTTCACCCAAAACGTAGTTCCGTACGAGAAAAACTTTAGCCGTACAAAAAAATCAATTCTTTAAAAGTACAGCAAACGTTAAGTCGATACTTTGAATGTACTTCATGTTTGTCGTCATGTTAACGGATTTTAGCGTTTTCCTTTTTTCGACCCCCAAGCAAGAGAATCCAGCCCGTCAAAAAACTTCATCAAAAATCACCACGCGACCTGATTTCAGGGAAAGTAGCGCCTAAACAACGAACGCAAAAGGGTATACGCACACGCCACACGAGTGGGAAAATTTTAGGACGGGGAAGAGCACTCGCTATTTTTTTCCCTGCCCGCCACGTGCATGTACGGAAAATACGAGTATGTACGGAAAAAATCTGCAGGGGGTCTCGGGCCTCCACTTTCATTCATGGCTTTGCATAATTTTGCGCCGTCGTCGCCTCTCCCCTCTCCCTCTCACACTATCGCTTTTGTCTTCACTTTTTAGAAGGAGGCACAACAATACTGGTATTAAATGAAAGATATTTAAAAAATAATTATTTTGACTACCTTTACGTATATTTTTATGGCAAGTCGAGTGGGAAAAGTCAGGAAAACGAAATCAGATAGCCATGGCAGAAAGTTCTTGAATTTTGTGACGTCGACGTTGTCACAAATGAGCATGGCGTCACAATGTCACAAAACCCTAAACATCTGCCATGTCACAAAATTGCAAAAAACCAAACGTCTACAACCGTCGCTCTTTTTGTTGGCGTCACCGATTGTCGGAAGTTTCGTAGTCGTCTTCATCCGTCACAAAGTTGTACCTACGTCTACAACCGTCACATTTAAAGTTCCGATTTCATTTTCGCACATAGGGACGCTTTTCAAAGTAGTAGGAAACACTTCACTACACCGTGAATCGTTATTAGCCTTATGTACGCTATATCGGCACCCCAAAATTTTGGCATTGATACCTTAAATATAATAAATTACACTATTTAAGGACATGGACCATAATCTGCCACGTCTCTTGGCACTAAATTAGAATAAATGACGCTAATTTTTTCTTTACACTAATAATTTATATACGCTAATAACGATTCAAGGTGTAGTACAGTGTTGCGCCGATGAACGTTTTTTGTCACTACACCGCGAATCGCTATTAGCGTACATGACGCTAATTGGGGTACCCCTTTTTTTTGGGCAAATTCTCAAATAGAATAAAGTACGCTAAATGTTTTTGCACGTTATTTGAGGTACCCCGCTCAATGCTGTTATTTTGACACTATACATTAATTTAAAACATGTTATTTCGAGTTCGTACAAATAACGTTCGAAATACACCGTTTGCACCATTTGTTGTACCGTATGCTGAGAAGAATGTCAAAATATTTTGCAAATGAATGGTTGAAGAGGGCAAGCGACAAGTGATAAATTGACATCCTCCGAACATTTAACGGAACTCACACAAAGCAACAGATAAAAGAATCATCGACCACACTGATTAAGAGTTAATGTGTAACAAAGAATTTTCAAACTTTTTGGCGACTACGCACTAAAATATTTACAGTAAAACTCCCGTCTGAAAAAACTGCACTATTTTTGCTCCTATTGTATTTTATTTACCTGATTCAGCTTACACAAATGCCTATTAGTAGTGTTGGGTATCGAGGACCCATTGCCGATATTCGATATATATCGAATTTCATGTACCCGATATTCGATATATCGCTTCGATATATCGAATTTCAAATTATCGCGATATATCGCCGATATATCGTATCGACGATATATCGAATATGAATTTTTTTTTTTTTTTTTTTTCAAAACCCCCCCCCCCCCCCCCCCACTGAAACACTACCTATTAGGCAAGTTGAAGCCGTACATTACTTTTTTGTTAACCAACCAATCAAATTGATGGAAAAAATAACCAATCAAAGGTCCTAAGATTTTTTTTTTTGCTACGAAGCATTCTGTAAGTTGCGGGAACCTTAAAAAAACAGAAGTACAAAGGCGTAGGAAGAAAAAAGTACTAAGTTGTCGGTTTGTTATCCGACCAGCCTATCATTCCCCTTCATTTTTCGAACAAGCCTACGATTTTTGTACCTCACCAGAAAACAAATATTGAATTAAAAAAATAACTCAAAAAGTTGCAAAAACGCGACGGACCAGTTTCCAAAACTAGGAAGACTTTTGAAACACGAATCCAAAATACGGATTCATGTTTCAAGCGTTCCGTTAACTGCAACAGTGAACCGCAACTGATCAGCAAAATCTTGCAACTCTTCCTGCAAAACTTTAAAAATAAAAAAGATCGTACTTTTTGCACGAAAAGTCAACTCCTCCGTTTCATAAACTCTCCCAAAAGAGACTGCAAATTCTCCACACTATTCAATATCTCCTCTACTGAAGCATTACAGTACTGTACCGTAGCTTCCCTAGTAGGGACCTCCCAGGAGTATGCTTGGTACTGATTCTCAAAAACCTCAGTTTTCCTCTCCATATCCTTATGGAGAGAATGTAAGCAAGTCATGTCCGACATTAGTACTCCGTTGACCATGTTTGACTGATGATTCCTGCTCTGCCCTAACTTGTGAATCAATTGCCAGAGGAGATTCTAGGGAAGGGAATTGAAGTGTGTGTAAGGATTTACAAATGTTTGTGATTTTTTTGACTTCCTGAAGACTTTTGTTAGAGGTGGTGTGAGAGATAAGATGGTTCCTTAGTGGCTGTGAGAGGGAGGATGTGTTCCATGGTGAATTTTGTGACTCTCCTTTTGTTTTTTGCTTCCAAAAAGCTCCTGCATTCTGTGATAAAGGAGCTGCAGCTGATGGAGCTACAACTAAGGGAGCTACAGGTTTTATAGATTCTCCGTAGTCGAGGGTTTGGATGTGTGTAAAGGGAGAGTTATGAAGGGAATAGAGACTATTCGCTCGAGTCGCAGGAGAACTAGATTCTGCAAGAAGACTCTCATTACTGGACTGCAAATCTATGTCGTCGAAAAGCAAAGTCTGGAACTGTGCTTTAAAATTCTCTTCACAGAGAATCGCGGAAGAATCGACCCCCCCGTCTCCTTCTCCTCCCAGAGCTCCCTCTCCATCTCCTATGAGAGCCGGAAGAAAACTCTCTTTGCCTCTTTCTAATAGCCATGGTTCCTTGTCGTCAACTAAGCTCGTTTCTGTCAGTAATGGGAGTCCCTCCCATACATCCAGATCAGTCGCTTCGTGCACACCGTTCTTACTCTCAAACTCCGGTTTCCTTTCACTTAATAATCCACAACCGGTCTCAACGCCGGCCGTCGCAAAACTTATCCCGAAGCTCCCACCTTCTGTTGAAGTAACGCTTTCCGACTTTTCCAAATTGGAAGTCGAGAGAGTGAGCCCTTCCTCCAGCCAGTCTCTGCCCCAAGCCTCAGTGCCTCCTGGCGTAGCTTCCTGGAAGCTTCCGCCTCCGGGCGCGACGCCACCTGCTGTGACGCTACCTATCGTGGTGGCACCTGTCGTGAAGCCACCTGTCGTCTCCGAGGAGTGGGAGGAGCTCCCAGTGCTGTGCTTACGTTTTCTCTTTTCCTCGCTCTTTTCCTCCCTGTCGTCTGCACTTCCACTAGAGGAGGGAGTGGAAGCGACAACAAAACGGTAAACGACTTGCCGGATTTGGGGGGGGGGAGAAGGAGCGTGGTTGTGAGAGTGAGATTGGACCACGTGGAGCTCGGTTCGATCGTGTAAGAAGAAGTCGATGGTTTTCTTGGCGGGACAGTTAAGCTCCTTGAACATGGAACAGCGGTAGTAGTTCCTGTAGATGAGGAGGAAGGGACGTGGGTTAGGGAGGCTCGGAAAGTGGGAAGGGAGCGTGGGAGAGAGGGAGAGAGGGAGAGAGGAAGGCTTTCGTGGTACGACTAAGGATAAATATAGAGAATAAAAATGGGTGGTATGGTTTAAAGTCGGGGGATACGAGGACGGGAGTTTCAATATTTTCCGGCATTTGGCATTTGAGCGATCGAATATAACAAACATGATTTTCTAAGATAGAATTTAGTTTTTTTTTTTTTTTAATTAACAATTTAGACGGACGTTGACACTAAGCGTTTATCTATTGCATCACAAGAGAAAATATTTTGTTAAGTGCTCAAAGTTAAATCATACAACAATAAACATCAATTATAGAGCATCGCAAGTTTCAACTTTATAATGTGGAAAATTCTCTGAATCAACACGTCGTTTCTTATGATAAAAAACACTATCTCTCTACCAATGGCATGCTTAAGCCAATCCATTCCGTATAATCTAAAAGAGACCAACCAATCAACGGTAGTCGCAAAAACAAAAAGAGCGCATGTAAAATTGTTTCTACATTGGTTTTCAACTCAATTATTGTCCAAAAATATGCATTTCAAGCTGTTTCAAGAAATTAGCTACTGATCTTAAAGTAGATCTTACCGGTGAAGATTGATTGAAAATTTCCAAAATTCACAGCAAAATCATAATAACAGTGAAAAAATTACCTGCGTTTCTGTGTGTTCATAATGTGTTTTTGTCCGTATTTGTGCCACACAAAACCGTCGTCCGGTACCTCCAGTCTTCCTCCCAGTTGCACTGTTCGCTGCCTGCAATACCAATTTCCAGTCAGTATTCTCTCCAAGTTTCAGTTTCAGTTTCAGTTTCAGCTTCAGTTCCAGTTTCAGTCTCCGTTCCAGTTTCAGTCTCCGTTCCAGTTTCAGTTTCGGTTCCAATCCAAGTTCGCCCAGTTCTGGTTTAGTTTTTTAATCTGATTCTTTTGCAAGATACTGATTCTGTTAAGTTATCGTTTCTCCTGTGGCACATTTAGTTTGAAATTTCGCAACTCTTTTCGGAGCATAGAATTCCAGCTTAAAGTTAACCAATCTCTTCGAAGCATCAATTTTGCTTTTCCATATATATATATATATATATATATATATATATATATATATATATATATATATATATATATATATATATATATATATATATATATATTTATTTATTTTTCTTACAATTCTGTTCCTCTAACAGAATCCACTTTCATTTGAATACCAATTCCTCTTGCGAAAAAATCCCAATGCAAATTCACCCTTTTTGAACCAATTCCAATTATTGAATAAATACCAAGTTTTAACTCGTTTCTGTTTCATTAACTAGTTTTTAGAATTTTTTCCAATTTTGTTTGTATTTCCAATTCTACTTCACAAACTTCTTTCAGTCCTGGTTTCAGCTCCCATTCTGATTTCAACACCATTTTTGTACTCTGTTACAAAATCATTTTTCCCAGTTATTCTTCTTTCCCCCAGTTACATTATATTCAAATAATAATATTTTTCCCCAATTACATTATATTCAAAAAATACTATTTCCCCCAGTTACATTATATTCAAAAAATACTATTTTTCCCCAGTTACATTATATTCAAAAAATACTATTTCCCTCAGTTACATTATATTTAAAAAATGCTATTTCCCTCAGTTACATTATATTCAAAAAATACTATGTTTCCCCAATTACATTTCGATTTAAACACTATAGAAACTCACAGTTTCAGTTCCCTTTTAATAATAACCTTTCCAGTTCTTTTTTCCGCTTCTATTTTTCCTTCCTTTTCCATATTATTCCATACTTCTCTCTCGATTCAGTAAAAGAAACCAGAAAGTTCCTTTTACCCTTTTGCTTTGTTCAAGGGTTTACCCATCCTTAACTTACCCCTTTTACTATTTTCCCCTTAAACATTTTCCCCTTTTTACTATTTTCCCCTTTAACATTTTCCCCTTTCATATTTACCCCTTTCATATTTTTTCCTTTAGTATTTCTCCTGTCATGATTTTCCCTTTCGTGTATTTCCCCTTTCGTATGTTTTCCCCTTCGTACTTTATTTTTCACTTTCGTATTTTTCCCCACTGTTTAGAGAGCGCCAGGAGAGACTTACTTTTTGGTGGGACTGCCTTCCGTCGGAAAAGAGACGGCCGGATGAGCCTCACTTAGGTCCAGAGGGAGGCCCTCCATTTATGGGCCGAGAGAGAGGGAGAGGGAGAGGGAGAGGGAGAGGGAGAGGGAGAGGAAGGAAAGAGAAAGGGAAGGGAGGAGAGAAAAAGTGAGAATTCACTTTAGGTTTGAAAAGGGAGGAAGAGTGGGACAGCTATATGAGCAGTGGAACTGATGACGTCGGAAGGTACAGTACTGTACGGTTATATGTCGGCTGTGCTACAATCGTTCGTACGATAGGATTGTCGGCCGGCGATTTGTTTTTATCGTTTACTGCCTCATGGCACGTTTCTCATTCGATGTCGCGAGACTAATAAGGCGCGTTCGTACACAGTGGAATCCGTACAATTCTGGTTTGACGCACATAATCTGGTACTCGGAATACGGCAACGGATTTACGCGTGGTCGTACGGAGGCAATGCCGCGCAATAATCTTTTGGAGCGGAGCTTGGTTTAACAAGTATAAGTTAAATTATAAATGGATGCCAGCTCATGCTGGCGTATGCTTGGTTTGTTTTTTTTGTCGGCAAGTCTTCAGCGGACGCGGAAACAAAGATTGCCGAATGATTTCAGATTCGTGGACAAAAAGATTCTGATCCGGATGGAAGCTTCGGAGAGAATCTGCCATTGGAAGTACGGATGCGCTCCCGGAGTATGCGCACAATTGGATAAAATTATGCGATAGTGCAAGATTGCATTTTTAGTGCGCATTTTAATTTACAAAAAGGAAATTTTAAGGGTTGGAATTCGGAATTAGACTTGAAAATCAAATTAGTTTACATTCTTTTCTTTTACACATTAGCAATAATTCTGGGGAAAATAGAAGTTTACTAAATGAGCAAATATTATCCGTTCATTCTTGTAGAATCGTCGGTCTATATTAAATACGGTCAAGCAAAATGTAATGACATATAAATTTACATTTGATTTCACAATCACACGTATATTTGTATTAGCATTATTGGTTTATTTCGCCGCTTAAATCACCTTTTTCCTGTACATACATGTCCAATTTACATTTTAAAGATCGCTAATCGGACGGTGCGAGTATCTTTTTCCAAAGTAACCGTCAAATCCAGAAATTGTGTACGGAACACATAAAAATCTTTGTCGGGCACACGTCGCCAAAATTGTAGCGTCCCGACAAAGTAACGAGGAGCTGTCTGTACTTTTAGTACCCGAGAGCGAGAAAAAAAAACGTCTCTTCCACCAAAAACCGGTTATCGAAAACCAACCCTAATGTCGAATACAAAAATCCGAGCAGGGTGACGACAAAACTGTTCAGAATCAATGATTACAGCTCTATGTGCGCCAAAAAATCCCGACAACTCGATTCTCTAAACTTTCATTGGACTTGGCTTTTTTTCCACTGTTGCACTTTAAATCCTGCGGTCCTGAACCCCTCAAAACTTTTGCGCCAGGATTTATCCAACCACGCCTCCCACTGCCTTTTGTCAAATGGGTTTTTAATTTAATGTGCGATAACGATTGGAAAAATCAAAAATGGAAACACTGTATATTATTAATTTATGACTCCGTTTGGTACACATACTCTACTCGAGATTCAGGTATAGTACGCGTATTATACCCCTTTACTCTATATAGCGTCTCAAATTGTTTTCACACGTGCTTTGGTAACTTGCTCTCATACTGGTGACTTATCCGCCGTCGATTTCGCCCTTTGGTAAAAAATCTAAGAAACGATGAACAAACTGTAGCAGCTTTGCGATTTTTCAAAGCAGCATGGGAATCATATTTAAACAGGCTCAGATATAACTGGATATTCCTGTCAGGATTTCGCGACACAAAAACATCTCCACGACAAATAGCAACTTTCCCTGCGAGACTGTACGAGCTACTGCAGAACTAATAATTCAAAAGTTTCGACACGGCATTGACTTCCACAGCAGAAACCGCTTAAGACTCATGATTGTGAAAGAATGCTCGAGTGAAAAAACAAACACGGTTTCCGAAGACCTAAGGTCAAAACCGAGTTACCGTACGCCTGACACAACAATATAAGACAAGGATTTATGGGGGCAAAAGGCTACCCCGAAGACGCGCATAGTGGACCAGCTGCTGTGGTTAGTGATTATGAAAGAGATTACCTGAAAGACTCCTGGCGTGGACCACCGTCTGTTGTTGACGTGATGATTGATTTTCGTACAGTATTTTGTTTTATATATAATGAGGGACTTGGTAATCACGTGCATCATTTTCGGTGGGGGCATAAGCGGTCACGTCAACGTCGAGAGCCGTACTTGTTAGGTGTAAACGTGTCAGGGTTTCTTAGACGGCCGCCCTTCAGCCTGCGGAAAACGACAGTGCCTGACACGTAAGGAGAAATTGCCATCAAAACATACATATGTTACGTTGTCGTATCTGCTAACTGTCAAGAAAGCGTAACAAGTTTAACGTTTCTTGCGGAACGCTTCACTTTTTGCGTCCTGACTGCGTAACAAATTGAGATATGCCACGATGGGAATTTCTCCTAAGGTGATAAGTTCCACGCCTTCGCACTGAAAAATAATAGGAGGTGTGTATCGTGTGCCCCTAGTTCATTAGTTCGACGATGGCGAGCAAAAGTGCGAAAATAAAGAAACACGCCACTTGGAGAAATTTTTAGTGTTGCGAACCGTCTGCGAAGTGCGAACCGTCGGTTTCTAGTACGGCGTACCAGCAGAGAAGTCTCGGCCTTTGCTCGATATGACAGTAAAGCGATATATCGGACGGCGTAGTACAAAGCTTTTCTTTTTCTAGTTGACCGTCGGATGTTCCATTTGAGTGTCGTGTCAAAAATGAAAAATGCGCTTGGCGAACGAGTCTCACACGTGTTTATGTACTTGTTGGGTTAAAAAGTAAAAGGAAGGTACAGTACACCGTGAATCGCTAATAGTGTGATATTTTTATAGCCGCTTTAAACCATCTTTTCTCCGTACACACATGCCCTATTTATGATTGAAGACCACCAATCGGAAGGTGAGAACCTTATATTTCAATCGGAACCATCAGATTTTCAGTCGGCATGTGTGCACATTGAAAAGATGTTTTAAGCGGCCAAAAAAACATTAAATCTGTAAGCGATTCACGGTGGACTGCACAGGACCGAAAGAATTGTAAACAAAGAGCTAAAAGTACAACGTAGTAAACATCGAAACGGCAAGATTAGAAGCTTAGGTGGCCATGGATTGGTTAAATATCGACCCTACGAGCGTTCATGACCAAAAAAAAAGGGAATTGCTAATCGCAGAGACAATTTTTGTTGCGGGCATGTACACCGCCAATCGCTATTAGAGTAAGGGTTTGTCCCCATGTACTTCTAACTTAGCGAACTTACTTTGTATTTTAGCGCGGATCCGGCGGACCCGCTTTTCAAGTGTCCCTATGTGTAAGAACGTATCGTAAGTTACGTTTGTGACGATTGTATACGTCGACAATACCTGTGACGGTTGTCAACGTCTACAATCTGTGTTGTCGGACGTTATTTTTTGGAACTGCTTGTGTGACGTCGCATGTCTTACCGTGACATTGTAAACGTACCGCCTTCCACCTTGTGCCGTTTCACGGTTGAATAAGTTGCGCTTTGCATTTGCGTCTCCTGTCCGGTCGACGTGAAATGGCATCGTAATTTTGAGACCCCCGCAAAAAAAAAATCCGTACTGGACGAAAACGGACAAAACCAAACAAATTGTGTAATTTTCTTTGTCGTATTAAATGCAAACGGACAAAACATAGCGACTTCCGTACTTTCCTTTGTCTTTGAAAATCGTGTGAAATACTTCAAAAAATACGGCACGTGCGAATATGTGTTCCTATTTGTTTACATAAAATCCCTAGTTTTAAAACACATCGCGCATGTGTTTTAAAGATAAGGTTGAAGATGACGTTTTTTGTCGTCGAAGTGGGTCGAAAAACACAAGACGACAATTTTTCGTACATCCTAAGTTCGTGGGTGACGCAAATTGTACTCTACAAATTTGCGATTCTTTCTTACGGTTGGAACTTATGCAGTATGGCGCTAAGCTTTATAAGAAAACGACAGAAAAAAACCCTTACTTATGCACATGGGGACACACCCTAAATAACGCTAATTCGGTGCCCTTTTTTCAAAAAAAAAAACCTGAAATACAATCCATAATTCTATTTTTTCCATTATTCTAATTAGGATTTTTTTTCAATTAACGTTAATAATGGAAGTACACTGCGATAGAAATAGTGTGGCGTACGGACAAGCTATCTCCGTACGAAATGGTACTTTTTGAATTACAAAGGCATAAAAAGACACTTAACATTATTGCGCACACATGTGAATGTGCATTGGAAGAAAGAGACGCAAACTCGTCGAAAAAAAACACATTCTCATATGTTCGTCCATCGACCGTGTGAACAGCACGACGGCGTACGAATTATCAGGTTTTGTACGGGTACACATATTACTGTAGACATCGAAAGGGCGGGTATTTATTATTCAGGACAACCCAAATTACAGTTAGGGATTAATTAGTATATATTTAAAAAAAAAAAACAAAATCCCGATTAATGTTAATAATGAAATTCGATGTGCTCCATTGCCCACATAATTCGCAGATCCAAAAGAAGTTAATCTAGATAGTGCCGACTCCAAGTTGATATAAACCCAAATGAATGGTCCCTTGACAATTAGAACCCCAATACCCTTCACCCCTGTGAAGAGAAGACCTTCTGTGTGCTCAGTTCCACCACAGAATGCAAAGCTTGAATATGTGTTTTGGACAGTATTCCCCACTTTGACTTTCCCACTGAATAAGTGCCACCCTGACACGCAAAAACCTCTAACCGACTACACCTTTGTGTAGCCTAAACTCCCCTGAGTCCGCAGCAAAAAGAATCACTGAATTTGCTCACCCGAGCAGTAAGTTATGGTTGGTCAAAGATGACATTTATAGTTACAAGCTCTCTTAAAGAGAGAGGTCTGCCTACTCACGAATACCTACTACTAAACCCTAGTCCAATAGGAACACTATATAGTACAAGAAGGTACAATGGGCGATGTACTTATTGTACGACCATTGTACGACAAGGTCTTCAAGGTGACACTTGTCAAATTGGAAGCCATGGTTCCTCCTCCCATCTTCTCCGGTATCAAATAATGTGGCGCCACGTGGCACCGCGTGACGCTATCGCCATATGCCGCCAAAAGCTCACTTCGCTTGGCGGCTATAATGCCGGCCGTCCGATCAAAACATATTTTACACGGTTCAGATTCGCGTACATGCAGGAATTGCTCCTTTTGGTTAGTCTGTTGTTAATTAGCTGTTGCGTTAATGTTTATATATTTATGAAACCCATCACGTGTATCGTTTCGATAACGCCTTATCGGTTAAGGCTTATTTATACAAATACACCCGTAGACCATGGTTCAAGCCTTTTCTAGAGCAGTTTTTGGTTATTTGTTAGTTTGTTAGAACTCTCTACTTCTACCTTTATAAATACTTATTGTACCCCACATATGTCATCGTTGACTCTAAGCTATAAGTTAAAGCTAACGGCTATTAAGAGATGATAGGTATTAAGATCAAATCCTAATTCTGGTAGTCCTCTTTTGCTACAAACTACGAATCAGCCTATCCCCTTTAGACAGCCCTGGCACTAGCTCTCTCTGGCCTTCAGTGACTGCAGCAAGTATGGGGACCGGAGAGATTTGAGCAAGAAGCAGGCTCCCTTTGTTGATTTACTCTATTTATTTTTCCAATACAGACCTAGAAAATACATAAATTTCAACAAATATCACTATTTTTTTTTTACGCTGTTTATTCCTTTACTCTAATATAAATTGACAGTGTACAATACACCGTGAATCGTTAATAGCCTTGTGTACGCTATATCGGCACCCCAAAATTTTGACATTAATACCTTAAACATAATAAACTACATTGTTGAAGGACGTGGACCATAATCTGCCACGTTTCCTGGCACTAAACTATAATGAATGACACTTATTTTTTCTTTACACTAATAATTTCTATACGCTAATAACGATTCAAGGTGTAGTCGTCAAAAATTGTACGTTTGAACTACATTGTAGTACAAGTAACGTACCTTTGAGTTCAAATTTGACGGTCAATCGGCTGAACAACTTCGAATGGCGAAATATTGTAACGACGGTTAAAAAAGTGTCGCGCTTGCGAACGTCGACCGTCATAACAAAGAAAAAAATTGACACGCCTGGCGCAGGTTTACCGTAACAAAACAGCGGCAACCACATGTAAAAAAAATGGTTGCGCGGAGATAGTTTCTTGCTTCACGTGAGCTCCACTGTGAGAGCACATGTTGGCATTTAATTGCGTACTTTATTTTTTTTTATGTGCGCATTTTATTTTTTTTGTGAATGTGAATCATTGTGAAGTTAAGCTGTCAATGTAGGAGTGTTGATTCGTAAATAGTGTGGCTTCATCTGGTCGCGCGTGACGACGCGTTTTTTTATCATTTAGTTTCATCGATTTTTTTAGGCGGGTACGCTCTCTTATCTTGTACGGGGTTTATTTCGTTTCGTGCGAGTTAGTTTATACATATGACGTCGTCATTTAATTTGTATCCAAGTTTAACGTAACGGTTCGCGATTAAATTCCATTTTTGCGCCTAAGTTAAATGTCAATATGTGCTCTCACAGTGGAGCTCACGTGAAGTGAGAAACTACTTGCGCGCAACCATTTTATTTACATGTGGTTGCCGCATTTTTGTTACCGTAAACCTGCGCCGGTTATGTTAATGACGGTCAACGTTCGCAAGCACGAAACTTTTTTAACCGTCGTTACAATATTTCGCCAATCGAAGTCATTCGACGGATTGACCGTCAAATTTGAACTCAAAGGTACGTAACTTGTACTACTAGTGTACTTCAGATGTACAATTTTTGACAACTACCTCCGCGCAACAAAAATTGTCTGTGCGATTAGCAATTCCCAACAACAAAAACGTGTTAAACACCGAACGAACTGGAACCTCCCTTCGGTATTCGGTTAAAAGCATATCCGTGGTCTGCTGGATGAACTATGTACAGTCCGCAATGTAGAAACTAATGGGTTTTATTAGTATTTTCTAGGTCTGAAAAGAAATATAGAAGCCGAGGCAGTCTATCTCTAACTTCTCTCTCCAACTCTCAAACTTGTCGCAGTCACTGAGAAGTTGGAGAGGAAGCTAGAGCCATGGCTACCTTGGCTATCCTGAGGTTTATGGGAATTTTATATTAGGGTTTATTTATTTAAAAGGTATGTGCCGGCGGCAGGATTTGATCCTTGTACCTACCGGCCGGCAGACAGGAAGTAGCCGGTAGCCTTAGCAGTTAAGTTTAGCAGTAGTGTTATATACCATATAGTTTGATATTTATTTAATTACGTATACGTACGATAAATCATTTAACTGTTATGGATTACGGGATACATAGATCCAGTAGTATATAATGTACGAATTACGGTACGGACAAAAATCAATACCGCGCATTTGTTTCGTAAGTAAAACAAATACCGCGCATGTATTTATTACGGTTACGATTAAATCCGAATTTAATCGGACGGCCGGGATTAGCGCCGAGATCGCGGAGGAAGATTTCGGCGGTTTGTGGCCATCGCCACATCGGATGACGCGTGGCGAAATTCCGTTGGATTGTGGAATCTCCGGAGATTACGGCACCGAATCCGGATTTGACATGTGTCGACATTTT